>PVKV010005487.1:39410-68560 GCA_004027835.1 Alouatta palliata | reverse complement strand
ACTGACAGAACAGACTCTTTATAAGTCTGTTAAAAAAAACTCCCTTCCATTGATTCTATCTGCATAATGGGAACCTTGGTCTCCACAACCCGTTTTCTTAACCCAGACATTCCCTTCTATTGATTCTAGGTCTTTAGACAATAACTTAACCCTTTCAACTAACTGCCAATTAAAAACTTCTTGAATCCACCCACAACCTGGAAGCCCATTTCCAGTTGTCCTGCCTTTCCAGACCAAACCAATGTACAACTTACAGGTATTGATAGATGTCTTATGTCTCCCTAAAATATGTAAAATCAAGTTTAGCCTGACTACCTGAGACAGGATTTCATGGGACTGTGTCACAGGCCATTTGTTATTTGGCTCAGAATACATCTCTTTAAGTATTTTATAAAGTTTGACTCCTTCATCAACATATTATTATCCCCATTTTATAGTTCCGAAATGGACGCACAGAACAGTTAAGTAACTAACACGAGATAGCTAGTGAGTGACAGAAGGAGGATTCAAATCCAGACAGTGTGGATCCAGGGTTGTGCTTCTAACTCGACATCATACTGCCTCTACAAAAAATACAGTACAGGTGAGACCCACTGTCCTTGAAGCTGCCATGCCTGCTCTCACAGTACTTCCCACACTTGGGGAAGATCCTCACAGGTTCTCCAAACTGCATTCCAACCACTCTGGATTCCCATCTTCTGCTTTTGCATTCCTTCTCCCATTACTGCCTTACCCATGTCCTCAGACTCTGGCCTTGTCTCCTACACCACTATTCACACTTCTCACCTGGCAGTGCTTCTTAAACTATGGTGGGGAAATATCCAGCTGGATTCAATTCAAACACGAATCACTTTGTTGTCACTCTATGGCCTCAGGAACAAAATATTAGTTTGGATCCTGTTGCCAGAATAACTACTGACATTCTTCAGCCTATCTAAAAGCCTCACCTTCCAGAGTTACCCACCTACCAGCAAGGAGCATATGTTCATTTATAACTTTTGATAACTTGGCAACTCTAGGTCCTAAAAAACTCAGAAAATGTTGGCCACATAAATTTTGATAAGAACCCTATATAACTTTAAAAAATTCATCTGAAAAGTGAAACACTTTTATATGGCCAGAATGCTTTTATATTTAAAAAATTGTATTTTATGTTTTTCCCCTCAGTGATCATCTCTTGATTACTAAAGGAATAACAAGAGTAAACAGTCTGTCATTTGGATATGCATGTAGGCCAGTGAGAGGTATTGATAAACCAGTACTTAGTTCCACACTACAAAGAAGTGGAGACATGATTAGCACCAGTCTTTCTGACAGTGGCCTTAGGGATGTTCATTTTCCTTCCTTTTGTCTTATCTTTTTGAGGGATAAGGTGCTTTCTAGAAGCACTTTCTGCTTCTTTTAGCAAAGTCTTCACCAGCATGGGACTCTCAATTTAGTGGGCCCATAAGCTTTCTTTTCATATATTATGCTGGGCATCTAATCCCCAATTTAGATACCTTAGGTACTTGTGAAAGGCATTTCTGCTCTCTAGATTTTTCCTTTCTGGGCAGGACATCTCTGAAAAAAAGGCAGCAGCCCCAGTCAGGGGCTTATAGATAAAACTCCCATCTCCCTGGGACAGAGCACCTGGGGGAAGGGGTGCTGTGGGTGCAGCTTCAGCTGACTTAAGCATTCCTGCCTGCCAGCTCTGAAGAGAGCAGCGGATCTCCCAGCACAGTGCTTGAGCTCTGCTAAAGGAAAGACTGCCTCCTCAAGTAGGTCCCTGACCCCCGTGCCTCCTGATGGGGAGACACTTCCCATCAGGGGTCAACAGACAACTCATACAGGAGAGCTCCAGCTGGCATCTAGTGGGTGCCCCTCTGAGATGAAGTTTCCAGAGGAAGGAGCAGGTAGCAATCTTTGCTGTTCTGCAGCCTCTACTGCTGATACCCAGGCAAACACGGTCTAAAGTGGACCCCCAGCAAACTCCAGCAGACCTGCAGAAGAGGGCCCTGACTGTTAGAAGGAAAACTAACAAACAAAGTAATAGCATCAACATCAACAAAAAGGACCACCATGCAAAACTCCATCAGAAGGTCACCAACAGCAAAGACCAAAGGTAGATAAATTCACAATGATGAGGAAAAACCAGCACAAAAAGGCTGAAAATTCCAAAAACCAGAATGCCTCTTCTCCAAAAGATCACAACTCTTCACCAGCAAGGGAACAAAACGGGACAAAGAATGAGTTTGACAAATTGACAGAAGTAGGCTTCAGAAGGTGGGTAATCAGAAACTCCTCTGAGCTAAAGGAACATGTTCTAACCCAATGCAAGGAAGCTAAGAACCTTGAAAAAAGGTTAAATGAATTGCTAACTATAATCACCAGTTTAGAGAAGATAATAAATGACCTGATGGAGCTGAAAAACACAGCATGAAAACTTCGTGAAGCATACACAAGTATCAATAGCTGAATCAATCAAGCAGAAGAAAGGATATCAGAGACTGAAGATCAACTTAATGAAACAAAGCATGAAGACAAGATTAGATAAAAAAGAATGAAAAGAAATGAACAAAGCCTGCAAGAAATATAGGATGATATGAAAAGACCAAACCTACATTTGATTGGGGTACCTGAAAGTGATGGGGAGAATGGAACCAAGATGGAAAACACATTTCAGGATCTTATCCAGGAGAACTTCCCCAACCTAGCAAGACAGGCCAACATTCAATTGCAGAAAATGCAGAGAACACCACAAAGATACTCCTTGAGAAGAGCAATTCCAAAACACATAATTGTCAGATACACCAAGGTTGAAATGAAGGAAAAAATTTTAAGGGCAGCCAGAGAGAAAGGTCGGGTTATGCACAAAGGGAGTCCCATCAGACTAACAGTGAGACTTTCTGCAGAAACCCTACAAGTCAGAAGAAAATGGGCACCAATATTTAACATTCTTAAAATAATTTTCAACCCAGAATTTCATATCCAGCCAAACTAAGCTTCTTAAGTGAAGGAGAAATAAAATCCTTTACAGACAAGCAAATGCTGAGAGATTTTGTCATCACCAGGCCTGCCTTACAAGAGCTCTTGAAGAAAGCACTAAATATGGAAAGAAAGAAACAGTCACTGCAAAAGCATACCAAGGGATGTGAAGGACCTCTTCAAGGAGAACTCCAAACCACTGCTCAAGTAAGTAAGAGAGGACACAAACAAATGGAAAAACATTCCATGCTCATGGATAGGAAGAATCAATATCATGAAAATGGCCATCCTGCCCAAAGTAATTTATGGATTCAATGCTATTCCCACCAAGCTACCATTGACTTTCTTCACAGAATTAGAAAAAACTACTTTAAATTTCATATGGAACCAAAAAGAGCCTATATAGCCAAGATAATCCTAAGCAAAAAGAACAAAGCTGGAGGCATCACACTACCTGACTTCAAACTATACTACAAGGCTACAGTAACCAAAACAGCATGATACTGGTACCAAAACAGATATATAGATCAATGAAACAGTTAGGCCTTAGAAACAACACCACACATCTGCAACCATCTGATCTTTGACAAATCTGACAAAGGATTCCCTATTTAATAAGAGGTGTTGGGAAAACTGGCTAGCTATATGCAGAAAACTGAAATTGGACTCCTTCCTTACACCTTATACAAAAATTAACTCAAGATGGATTAAAGATTTAAATATAAGACCTAAAACCATAAAAACTCTAGAAGAAAACCTAGGCAATACCATTCAGGACATGGGAATGGGCAAAGACTTCATAACTAAAACACCAAAAGCAATAGCAATGAAAGCCAAAATTGACAAATGGGATCTGATTAAACTAAAGGGCTTCTGCACAGCAAAATAAACTAATGTCAAAGTGAACAGGCAACCTATAGAATGGGAGAAAATTTTTACAATCTCTCCATCTGACAAAGGGCTAATATCCAGAATCTACAAGTAAGTTAAACAAATTTACAAGAAAAAAAACAACCCCATCAAAAAGTGGGCAAAGAACATGAACAGACATTTTTCAAAAGAAGATATTTATGTGGCCAACAAACATTTAAAAAAGCTCATCATCACTGATTAGGGAAATGCAAATTAAAACCACAATGAGATACCATCTCACTCCAGTTAGAATGGTGATCATTAAAAAGTCAGGAAACAACAGATGCTGGCGAGGGTATGGAGAGACAGGAACGCTTTTACACTGTTGGTGGGAGTGTAAATTAGTTCAACCATTGTGCATGACAGTATGGCGATTCCTCAAGGATCTAGAACTAGAAATACCATTTGACCCAGCAATCTCATTACTGGGTATATGCCCAAAGGATTATAAATCATTCTACTATAAGGACACATGCACACATATGTTTATTACAGCACTATTCACAATAGCAAAGACATGGAATCAACTCAAATGTCCATCAATGTTAGACTGGATAAAGAAAATGTGGCATGTACACACCATGGAATATTATGCAGCCATAAAAAAGAATGAGTTAATGTCTTTTGCAGGGACATCGATGAAGCTGGAAACCATCATTCTCAGCAAACTAACACAGGAACAAAAAACCAAATACCACATGTTCTCACTCATAAGTAGGACTGAACAATGGGAACATATGCGCACAGGAAGGGGAATATCACACACCTGGGACTGTCATTGGGGGGAACAAGGGGAGGGATAGCATTAGAAGAAATACCTAATGTAGATGACAGGTTGATGGATGCAGCAAACCACCATGGCACATGTATACCTATGTAACAAACCTGCACATTCTGCACATGTATCCCAGAACTTAAAGTATAATAATAATAATAAAACAATAACAAAACGGTTCACTTTGGACTTTCAGGGAACAAATACAATGGCAGGAAAAAACAGCTTTTTAAAAAATATCATAAAGACAAGTTTTCAAGTTTTATGGTCATTTAAATTTAAGTTTCTAAAGGTGCTTTGACAATCATAGATGCCCATGTAAAAATTTATTAACGTAATGCTAAATATCTGTTTACAGTTTTAGAATAGAAGAGCTATATATTTTAGAAAACATCCCATATAAGACATTAAAAAATTATAATGTAAAATATTAAAAAGAAAGGAAAGCCACTCCCATATATACGACATAAAATAAACTTTCCTTCTAGAAGTAAAGAAATTATTTTGCTACCTGATTGGTAGCTGGATAATGGTTGGTTAAACATGTCTGTGCTTGGTAACTTTTTGTTTTGTTTAGAAGACTGAATGGTGACAATACTGCACTAATTTTGAAAATGTACCTGTTGAAATCAGGCCAAGTGCGAGGCCTCGGCGACCGTCAAAATACTGGCACGTAATGGTCACTGTTGCAGTGTATAATAAACCACATCCAAGACCTAAGCATGGGAAGACATTGCATAAATTAAGACACTGTATTAGTTCAATGCAAGAGAAAAAAGTATATCCAGTAGGACATTCCATTACTCACTGGCTAAAACTGTTAGAAGTGCAGACTCCTAGATTCCTTCCATGTATGTAGCCCCAAAAGACACAGTGGGCAGCCTCATTTTTCACCCCACACCCCTTAAGGTAAGGTCAAGTAAAAAAGCATCCAATGTCTAAACCACGAATGAATAACGCAAATGTAAATTAAGACATTATGGAGAGAGAGAGAAAATGGCTAAATTCACATACCAAATAGCAAATTTAATCAAATTTGCCCCTTAGAGGTTTATGCCTCTTCCAAGTCCTTGCTACCAGCTTGGTGTTCTTCCTCTTCTACGTTCTCTAAACAACTTTTAAAATACGCTTCATCACCCGAAGCTATTTTATTAGAGTTTAGCCTGCACACCGCAGCCTGCAAAATGAAGGCCCTCAGGCAAGTCCTGTGGGGTTCTCAGATCATCTCATCATAGTGAAATTTATATTTGTAAGTCTTTATCTTTTAGGAGTGCATATTACCTTATTTAGAAGTAAAATGTAGTGATGTCTTTAAAATACTAAGCACACACAAGATATTAACAACTATTGGTGAGCATACAGTTGTTTGCTGTACTATTCTCCACTTTTCTGTAAATTTCAAATTATTTTATAATTAACAACAACAACAACAAAAATCTTACAACTAAATTTTTCTTCCTGAATCCCAAAAGTAATATTTACCTCCAGATCATCTCTAGGGCTCTCATTTGTTAGCTTACTATTTTCTTCCCTTCTAAGTATCTGACAACCCCAGTTTGTTTTCATATAATTCTCCTTTTGCCCTCATTTATTTACTTTATGCCTTTCTTCTGCAACATTATCTGTTCTTCATCATCACTCTAAAACAACACATAAGCCATAGTCTAACAACTGAATTAACTATGGCTTATTACATGAATTATTAAGATCATTTTCATTACTTAAAATAGCTACCTGGACTATGATTTAAAACAATACATGAGTTTAACAAATATGCTACATAAACATTTAAGGAAATCAGCACTTAGTCCAGGACTCAGAGCATCATCCATGATTGCATACAGAGTCTTATTAATCTGAAATGAGACAGATTAAAGCAATTAAACTTTAAATAACCATTTAAAAATAGAGGGCCCTTTTATGTCATTTATAGGGAAAAAATGCTATCTCAAAATGTAAGACATGAGTTGGATTAATTTATACATGTGTCATCACTACACAGAGGACACTTCAAGACATAAAATAAAAACTGTTTCTAACCAATCAATTTTGTGAAGCCAAAAAATGTCACCCTTAATTAAGACTATCTCTGAAAGCCTTTGGAGGGGGCTTTAGTGTAAATAATGCAAATTGACATTTGCACTATTCATTCATGCTTTCCCTGATTTCGTAGTCAGAGCTGTGTCAAATGTTAAGCATTGAAGATATGAAAAAAAGACATTTCAGATTACTAAGTGTTAATGCCAAAAATGTTAAAACAACAACTTTTAAACTTTAAATCTTATACTAAAATGAATTTTTAAAAATGATTTAAAGGCCACAGGGTTCAGATAAAATTACTTCACTTTTTTTTAATGTAGCAGAAATATGAAATGCATTTACTTTAAATTTGTCAGAAAGCAAAAGGCGAGGCCAAGTGCACTGGCTCATGCCTGCAATCCCAGCACTTTGGGAGGCTGAGGTGGGAAGATCACTTAAGGTCAGGAGTTTGAGACGAGCCTGGCCAATATGACAAAACATCACCTCTACTAAAAACACAAAAAAATTAGCTGGGTACACAATGGCGCATACCTGTAGTCTCAACTACTTAGGAGGCTGAAACAGGAGAATCACTTGAACCCTGGAGGTGGAGGTTGCAGCAAGCCAAGATCTTGCTACTGCACTCCAGCCTAGGCAACAGAGCAAGACTCTATCTCACACACACAAAAAGAAAGAAAGCAAAAGGTGGCACGATACCTCTCTTCATCTGCTTCAGGACAACCTTAAACCAGCAGTTGCTAAGGAGAAGTCTGTGTACCTACAGTCCCTAAGATCTTTCGTGAAGTTAGTCAAGTCAAAACTATTTTCATAATAGTACTGAGATGTTCTCTTCTTTTTTCACTATGTTCACATTTATGTGGATGGTGTAGAAGGAATGGTGAGTAAAACTGCAAAAGCCTACCACAAACTAAGGTATTCCTAAGGAACTTTACACTTTATAGGCTTTACCACCACACCCTCACAGTAAAAATAAACACATTTGTTTTCCATGCTTCACCCAAATTACAATAATTGCTGCAAGGATAAGCACTTAAGTGATTGTTTTATAGCTAGCTAAAATAACCGCTTTTAAAACATGACATCGTTTTATTTGAAACAATGTCTGACAGACAAACTATGGTTGTTTAACCTTGGGTGTCTGGCTGATATTTTCTTGGGAATGAACCAGTGCTGGGAAACTGGCAGTAATTGTTACCAATGATAAAATTCATGTGTTCCAGCAAAAAACAACAACAACAAAACAAAAACTCAGAATTTTAGAAAACTTGTATCTACCAGCATGCATTTGACAGCTTCCCAATCCATAAAGATTTCTAATGAGCTTTTTGGTAATACTAACCAAAGTGATGTTTTACAATGAAATGTGTTAACATTTTTAAGTTCTTACGTAACTCAGCGTATTGGTATTTTCAAATAGCCGATGCATGAAGCTACAAAATTAGGTTTGAATGAAGATCTGTTCAAAGCATGGAATAAATAAATGGATTTATGATAACAGAGTATTAAAAGTATACTGATACAGTATCAGGTTCCTCATTGCAATTAATCCTTTGGAAACTATCACTTACCAAGTTTTGATAGAGGAATATCTATAATTACTTGATAGGGCTATTAAACACTTTCCCCCTTTTTAATTACATCTTTGTGTAAGACCAGATTTTCTTCAGATACTTTAATCAAGAAGCATATTGCAACATATTGAGTACACAAGTAGATAGGAGAATACAGCTGCCTTCTATGAAACCAGACATTAAAGAGATTTGCAAACATGTAAAACAATGGCACTCTTCTCACCAAATTTTGTTTTGCTTTGGAAAAGAGTTATTTTTCATAATAAATATGATATTTATGCTAACATGTCCTGGATTTGTTATCTTGAAATGAATGACTAAACAAATATTTTTAAATGTCTTATCTCTTAATACAGTACATTTTAATAGACTAAATCTCCTCATAATCAAAAGCTTCTCGGTATCCTAAATAAAAGAATGTAAAGGGTCCCAAGATTAAACAGTTTGGAAACCACTGCCTTAAAGCATTCCTTGGTCTCCAACCAGTTTGGATCAGACCCCTAGCAGTGAAAAAATTCTGTGTACCAACCACAAGTAAAAGTATAACAATTTTAAAAGTAAATACTTGTATTACTGACAATTCACAGCATCAATATTAGTAAGGCATAACTGTTTCCCTTTTTTAAATGGTAAAAACTAAATATATTCACATGTTGTAACATTTCTTTTCCACACTTTACCTTCCATTTCACACACTTCTGGGTGAGACCACAGCTTCAGAGGCCTCTTTTCCCTTCATACCCCTCATCAAAGCAGACATCAAGCTCTTTATCACACCCACAGCCTAAATTATAAATCTCAGTCTCTCTCAGCACTGACACTGCCTCAGTTCACTTCCTCATCTTTTTTATCTCATCTAAGGCCTCCTAATAGCAGTCTCAGCCTTCAGTACCTTTCTCACCAATGTGTCTTCTAAACTGTTGTCATAAATTCTCATCATGTCATGCTCTTGCAATAAAAGACCACATAAAACTGTTAGCATCTGGCCTGTTACACACCATGCTTTGACATATTTGCAACTCCCCACACCATCTGTGCATTCCTTAACAAATGCATATAAAAAGACTGCTGTTTATCCATTCTATCTCCCGCCTCTGAGTACTTAGGCTACTGAAATGTCTTCCTCAGGCCACCCCCATTCCCCTTCCAACCCATAACCACTTGAACCACATCCTGCCTGCTCTTCGAGACTCAGCTCAAGCATAAATTAAGCATGAAGCCTTCACTCTGTCTCCCCTGCACACACACATACATTGGCTTCATTTCATTATTACACTTAGTGTGCTGTGCCACAAGTTATATATTTTCAAGTCTATTCCAAAGGCACACAACTAGACAATTGGCTGTGTGCTTTTGGCAGTCATTTAAACTCTCTAATTCCTAGTTTCCTTATCTTTAAAACAATCTTGTAAGATCGTTGTAAAAACTAAGAGGCATAAAAAATGTAAAGATGTAGTTTCTGTGCCTACACTATCGTGAGTACTAAAAAATAGCCATGATATTCATTTTTTTTTTCATTTTTCACCTGAGAATGATGGCATTATGTAGATACTGCCTCAGACTACATTAAAAAATCATAGTACCTTACTATACCTGTGTATCCATGACAGTTAAAAATTATCTTTAATTTTATAACAACTTTGAAAGAGGGGGCTTGTAAAGCTCTAGTTCTCCTAAAATGGATAGAAAGAAAATACCCTTTATCCCATCTGCCAGAATTAGAGTAGGAGAATCAGACTGTCTACAAACATGTGCTTTTCCCTCCCCAGTCTCAGTGGACTATGCCGACATTATTAAAAAATAGGTGATGGAGTAGGGTGGGGGAAAGAAAATGGAATTCTTCCAAAAATTAGGAAGGGAATATTAAGAAAACCATAAGCCGGGCATGGTGGCTCACACCTGTAATCCCAGCACTTTGGGAGGCTGAGGCAGGTGGACCACCTGAGGTCTGGAGTTTGAGACCAGTTTGACCAATATGGAGAAACCCATCTCTACTAAAAATATATATATTAAAAAAAAATTAGCCAGGGTGTGGCGCATGCCTGTAATCCCAGCTACTTGGGAGGCTGAGGCAGGAGAACTGTTTGAACACGGGAGGTGGAGGTTGCAATGAGCCGGAATCGTGCCATTGTACTCCAGCCTAGGCAACAAGAGCAAAACTTCATCTCAAAAAAATAATAATAATAATAATCAGGTAGCTAACTAACAATGTATTCTAAAGAAAAGAGAATGCAAGGACTTTTGAGTTGTGCTTTTCAGAAAAGCAAAGAGAAATTACTAGAAAGAAGCTCGAGCAATTCATTACAGGCACATTCCCTGCACCCACCACCTCCTACCCGCTTAATTTTCATCTCCCATTGCACTGCCTTTTTCCTGATTTAGTAAAGTTACTGAGAAAACAGGAGCCTCAATCACCAGATTTGGCCATGTGGCTTACAATCACCTGCCAATACATAAAGATTTCCAGTGAGCTTGGTAATATTAACCAAAGTGATGTTTTACAATAAAATGTGTTAATATTTTTAAGTTCTTGCATAACTCAGCTAACCAATATTTTTCAAATAGCCAATGCATGATGCTACAAAATCAGGTTTGAGAAGATCTATTTATAGTACAGAATAAATAGAGGCCAGGCGCAGTGGCTCATGCCTGTAATCCCAACAGTTTGGGAGGCCAAGACGGCTGATCACCCGAGGTTGGAAGCTTAAGACCAGTCTGGCCAACATGGCGAAACCCTATCTCTACTAAAAATACAAAAATGAGCTAGGCATGGTGGTGCGCTCCTGTAGTCTCAGCTTCTTTGGGAGGCTGAGGCAAGAGAATCGCTTGAACCCATGAGGTGGAGGTTGCAGTGAGACTCCATCTCAAAAACAACAACATAGTAGAGAATAAACAAATGGATTTACTATAACAGAGCACAAAAGCTACACTGATATGGTATCAGGTTCCTCATTGCAATTAATCCTGCAATCTGACAAGTTGGAACAGGTTTTCATTTGAGCTATTAAAACCTAAACAAAATCACACCATATTTTCAAATTGATAGTTTTGTAAAGATCAATTAAATGGTAAACAGAATTATTCCAATTAATACACTTTTAGTATTCGTTTGACATTTTAAGTTGTAATATCCAATTTAACTTTAATTTCTTTTTTTATATTTTTAAATCTCTTACACAAATATTTCTGATCCAATAGAGCTTCTTCAGTAGCCAAAAACTGTTGCTATACAGATCAGAAAGAAATTTAAGGAGAAAGGAATAAATGTGTATTAAACATCTCTGTATGCCTCTTTATAAACATTATCTCATGAATAGTCACAATACCGCTGTGAACTCCTATCAGTGCCACTTTATAAAAAAATAAAAATGGAAGCTCAGAGAGGCTGAATAATTTTTCAAGGTCACAAAATGAATGACAATGGTTTATGCTTAACATTCATTGCACTGTCACTCATCTTTACAAACTGCTATAAGGGCTATTATTATGCTCAGTTGAAAAATGAGAAAACAGAAGTTACAAAACATGTTTACAGTCACACAGCTGGCAAGTGAATAAAAGAAGGTTAACCCACATGGTCCAACCCCAGAGCCTGCCTGCTAGTCAGTGTCTGATCTTTCCCTTGGTCATACTCACTGGCCTAAGAGGCCATCTAGTTCATTCCAGACAAATGAAAATCCTTAGGATATGATTCTGCACAGAATTGCATTATATAAATGTTACCATAAGACTGAACCCTTGTTTTTCTGAAGAGCTCATAATACGGAAATGAGACGAGTTTAGACTGTGTAATAATTTCCTATCACTTTCTTCTCAATCTGATACTCTACTTCAAATGGTAACAGAATGAAAGTGCCAATGTTCATTATTATCCCATTTATTTATCCCACAAACATTCCATGAGCCCTCTACCATGAGCCCTCTACCGTGAGCCTGCTGTTGAAATAAAACTGCAAGGAAATCAACAATGGTGGTAAATGTTGGTAATTCACCAGCAAGCAGTCACTCACAGGTCCCCAAATAAGTGCCATGGTGAGAGTTTTTTTTTATTAATTGAAATCTAACTCAACTCTTTATTTTATTGTTACCTTGCTTGACATCATTTAGTCCTCACAAGACCCATATGAGATAGGTTTCTTAGCCTGCCTTTACAGATGAGGGAGGATACAGCCATTCGTGGAGATTAAGGAGCTTGCTCAAGCTCACAGAACCTGTGTCTGCTGACCTGCAGTCCAGTGCTCCCTCTATGAGCTGATAGTTTCCTCTTAGTCACTGAGAATCAGAACCTATTGCCAAACCAGAGCCATATACGTCCTCAGACTTGAGCCTGTTTTCTGACTGAGAATCCACTAACTGAAGGAAAGACCAGGACTCTAGGAGGAAGGACATTGCAACAAACATGATGACGAGTTCGTATGTATGGAATGATAACCTGAGTCTTTCCCCAAAGAGAACTAGGGCCATCTATTTAGGTAACTGTACACTGAGGAAAGTAAAATACATTTTGAACATTGTTGTTAGAGACATGAAGAGTCTGCATGGCTTCCCCTTAGAGTGGGCTTACATGGGAGCAGGTAATATATGGAATTACGCCCCAACTGCCCAGCTAATGGTCCTTTCTTCGGTCCCTGATATTTAATTATAGCACATACACACAACAGCTGGTAAAACTCCATACACTGTTCTTTGGTTTCTTGGCCTAAGCAGTAAGAGTTCTCATTCCCCACAATGCCATCACAGTGGGGAAAGCCAAGTGGAAATCCTGTGACTCCACCATCAGTAGCCAACAGCCAAGGGCGTAAGCCCAAACCAATATCAAATCCCATCTAAATGGACTACTGAGTGTCCATCTCTATGTGTCAGACCAAGTCTCCTAGCTCTGTTAATTTAGTTAGCAATATTTTTACTTCTCTGAGCTTCACTTTCCCTCTCTGTAAAATGGGTTTTTGTGAAGAGGAAATGAGATCCTATAAAGCATTTAGCAGAGTTCCTCGCACACGATAAGCACTCGGTGAATGTTACTTGCTACATTTTCTATTATTTATTATTGAAGAAATATTTTCGAGCAGAAAAGAGGAATATTGGTAGTCAACAAAATTAGCTCTTTTCAGGCATTAAGAAAAAACTTGAAAACTAGAGGTCATCTTTTTCTAAGGTCCCACCAACAGCTCCTAGAAATACCAAGTCTGGTGATTTTTAACACTGAACACAATTAGTATAACGATATGACAAGGATATCTTCCCAAATTATCAGTACTCTAAGGCCCTGAGCCTTCTATGCTTTCCTCCCCTGTAACCAGTATCATCCCACCACTATTCACATCTTAACTCTAAAAAAAAAAAAAAAAAAAAAAAAAGAACTACTAATACATGCTTTCAAATCGACTTTTTACTTGTGCTGTGACTTTTGACTTGGGTCCACAGCAACAGATGCTATGGAATGCAGACAGCTGTTTTTGTAAGAACAAACATCTTCAAAGAATCATGCTTTACTGCCCAATAGGAAAAGGGCCACTTCATAATTTAGTGATAAGTGACCAATGTCAACAACATCCAAGTTTTATGTTCTACTTCTCTCACTTTTCCTTTTAGTGCTATAGAGAGACAAGGGCTGAGATGAAAAACTTACCTGTACCTTGCAAGGAGACACAGTACGGATTGTTGGTCCTTTCAAACATTTTGATTCACTGGGCGTTTTTTTTTTTTTTTTTTTTAACTACAGCAACAATTTTTGGAGAAGTGGTCATTGAAAGTAAATTATTAGCGAGCATTTTCACTCCTTTATGTTAAGTGAATCATAAACCTGGCACTGGTGAAATGATGTGTCACTCTTGAAGGTTAGGAAAGTCACAGTGACGAGGTTCCTTACCTACAACAATGCCATAGGAAAAAAATAGAAAATAGATATTGGGAGCAAAACTGCTTAACATCAAGCCACCAGCCACCATGAAGCCACTGAAGATTGTGACGGTTCTTGCTCCAAAAGATGAGACACAGAGACTGCAGACAGGACCTAAAAAAAGAAATGAAACCTTCACTTATTATCATATGATTCATCCATCGTAAGTTCAAAATGATTTTTTCCGTCATAAAACAACAACAAAAATAAACGTCCACTGAGTATTTACAATGTGAGGCAGTTCACGTGAACAATCTCATCTCATTTTAATCTTACTGCAGCCTTGGGAGGTGGATACTATTGTTAGTCTCATCCTTTTTTATAATGAAATGCAAGGATGATAAGATCACATAGTTAAGAAATAGGGGTTCTGAAGTCAGATTTTATTCAAATTCTAGCCCTACTACTTGGTAGCTGTTTGGTCTTGGGCAACTTATTTGATCATTCTGTGCCTTAGTTTCCTCATCTGAAAATGGGAATGATAATGGTACCCACCTTATAGTGTTACTGTGCTCTGTTGCCTAACAGGCCGAAGGGACCATCACCTGAAATTGTTCTATGCATAAACGGGCAACTGCTTGTGTAACAGAATTTAAGTGATAGTGAAATTCTTTCTTACTGAGACTGTACCCAGAACTACAGAACTTAATGTACTAGAAACAAAAGGATGTTAAGGGTTATTTAGCCCAACAGTCTCATTTAACACGGAAGGAAACTGAAGCTCAAAGAAACTGTTTAAGTCTATGGTAGAAGAAAGACTAAGGATTTGGAAGCCAAGAGAAGTATATCTGAATTGAGTCTTTCAAGCTATGATCTTCAATTTTCAAAAACCATACCTACCAGAATGGCTAAAGACAGGCAATACTGTTAGCAAGAAAGAGGTATGAACAGAACTCTCACACACTGCTGGCAGTGTTCACTAAAGCTGAACACAGCATGCTGTAAAACCCAGAAGTTCCAATTCTATGTATATACCCAATAGAAACACCCAGATAAACACCTAACTACAGAAACAAGCAAAACTAATCTGTGTTAGAAGTCAGGATACTGGCTATCTTCAGTAGGGGCTGGGGAGTGAAAATCAGAAGAGAGCAAAGCCAAGCTTCCAGGGCACTGCTCATGTTCTGGTCCTCGGTGTGAATGTATTACATGAGTGTGTTCAGTTCATGAACATTTACGGAGCCACACTGTCACGATACATACACTTTTCTGTATGTATGTGTCTTTTACTCCTTTTTGAAGCAACCTCAGGGAAACAATGGAATCCATCATAGTTTCACCATTTGTAAATGACAGAGAGGCAGAATCCAATAACTGAGGCACTATGTTCTTCCCAATACCTGAGAACTTCTTAAACACATATTTAAGACCAGTTTATGGCCCCTGAGATATACTGAGATCATAGCTCCCAGTGCTTAAGGCTCTCCCACATTCCTTCCTGGTCAAGAACTGGACCCTCCCATTTTCAGGCCCTCACGTGAGCCAGTGCAGAAGAGGAGACTGATACATTTACACGATACACAGAGGGAAATATTCTGTGCCAGTGTTTTAAAAGGAAAATCCATTTGAAAGACCAAACTTATCATCCAATACAATGAGAAATACTTATATACTTCAAAAATAGAAAGAGTTTTCAGAGTGTAATTTTACAAACGGATGTCTGACAGCATAAGCATGACCCTTCTCTGTTGTTACCAAACTACATTGACACTGAGTATCAGTTTTCACAAATTTTACAACACAATGGAATTGAACCACACGGAGATTATTGTGTGCTTCAATTACTTGAAAAGTTTCAAGTTTCATCCTCCAAATGGGACTTTAACTCTTTGCTCCTAATGCATGTTAATTCCACAGGGAAACCTCAGAGCCTGGGAGTGTCGGGGCAAGATGGAGGGGTAATTTTCATAGCATGCACAACCAAAGCCACTGTTGTATGAAATACACAGCATTGTTATCAACTGTGTAATAAATTCTCAAGTCATTTTTTGGCCTAACAAATGATTTTTTGAAAAACAATTCAAGTGTTAGGAAAAAAATGAACTGAAATTCTCTTACAGGTGAACAGCAAATTGAAAGAGGTTTTAAAAGTTCTCTACTTTCACACTGCCATCTGCTGCTGATTTAGAGAACTATATCATTAGGTCTGAGATTAAAGACAAAAAAATTTAGAGCTGAAATTTTGGAAGTTGGAAATGGTCCAAATACCTCAATTTAAAAATGGTGAAACTGGAATTCACAAAGATCATGTGATTTGAGCAACAGTCCATAGCTAGCCAATGACAGGCTAAGGCCAAAGTCAGCCCAGCATTCTTCCCAACTGAGAAATATTTCAGTTGGGATCTTAATTTTTTCTTAGAAATCAAATTAGTAGTAAAGAACATCAGTGTACTGTTAGAGTAGATAGTTAGGCAGACATGAGCAGGCCAGAAGAGCTCTCACCCCACCCAGGAATTTCAGGTAACCATCAGGTGATGGTCAGGTGTTTATTAAACTGTTTCTCTGAAATCATAATTGGCCACAGCCAACACCAGGGGAAGACAGTCTCCCAGTGGACTGAAAACACCTGGAGCTGGTGATCAGCAGCTTCCCAATAAGATCTCAGGAGTTGAGCCAGTGGACTCAGGCATGCTCACTAAGAGGCAAAATGGTGGATGTACGGCCTTCCTCTGGGGGCATTTGACTGGTTAAGAAAAATTGCCCCTAGGGAGCATGAGCACAACCTAAGTAACACACTATGCACGTGATCACCCTCCCAAATGACCAACACTGCACATGCAGCAGCTGAGCAACAGCCAACCACAAGGGAAGAAGAATCAAGAGAAAAGAAAAAAACCCAGAACCATGCCAACTTATAAACCCCAAGTCAAGGACTGAATGGGGCACTTGGATCTCTCAAGTGGCCCACATGGCCCTCTTCCAAGTGTACTTTACCTCCTTTCACTCCTGCTCCAAAATGTTTTAATAAACTTTCACTCCTGCTCTAAAACTTGCCTTGGTCTCTTTCTCTGCTTTAAACTCACTTCTGCCCCTTGGCTGAATTCTTTCCTCCAAGGAAGCAAGGATCAAGTTTGCTGCAGACCTGAAAGGATTCACCACTGGCAATTAGTACTTTTGTTGATGTCTTATAGATAACATAGCTTTGTGAACTTATGTTAGATGAAAACATAAAATTTATGATCACTTGGTGTTCAAATACTTTAGAGCAAATTATTTTACCCTTATCCTGAGAACCTGGTTTATTTATAGACTCTATTTACATAGATTTAAAACATAATAGCCTCATGTTTCATCAATAACAAGGCAAAATGTATCAAAGTGACCATCAAGTCACATCTGCAAAATGTGATACATTTATGTGTTTAGCTCTTTGTAGTAACTGTGCAAGGCCTTCAAGATGATAAATCATGTATTATTCCTCAGCACTGGATGAGTTTCTGGAGACAGATTAAATCAAAGGGCTACTCTCAGGAGATTTCTTATGAGGCACAGTGAGAACTTTGCAGAAGGGAACTTTAGAACCAAAGTTAGTTTACCTATGACATGAACCAGTGATTCCACACCATTGGATCTAAACAATTTTAGGCGGAAAAAAGGGTGGTGGAAAAGGGGAGGGGGCTGCTAATTTTTTATCTTCACAAAACATTTTTAAAATGTAATAACTGGCTGGGCTTGTATTACAGGCTCATGCCTGTAATCCCAGCACTTTGTGAGGCAGAGGCAAATGGAACACCTAAGGTCAGGAGTTCAAGACCAGCCTGACCCACGTGGCAAAATCCCATCTCTACTAAAAATACAAGATTAGCCAGGCGTGGTGGTGCATGCCTATAATCCCAGGTACTCAGTAGGCTAGGGCAGGAGAATCACTTGAACCCAGGAAGTAGAGATTGCAGTGAGCTGGAGCTTGGATCATGCCACTGCACTCTAGCCTGGGCAACGAGCAAAACTCTGTCTCCAAAAAAAAAAAAAAAGTGTAATCATCATCTATTATCACTACTGCTTAGAGAAGAAGAAATGTTTTAATAAGCAAAAAGTGAGAAGGATGTACTTTCAGAATAAAATACAAGACAGTAAGAAGATAACTTTAGACACACACACGCACACACACACACACACACACACACACACTCATACATTCCATCTGTCATTCCCTTTATATTCATTTTGCCTTTGGTGAAAGTTTTTCCTGAACTTACCATTACCTGTGTATTGGTGTTCAAGAACCAATATTATTATTGTCAGTATTGGGGTTTAAAAGTCACTATTTCCTCAGCCTCCCAAGTTACCACCACTCCTGGCTAAAAAAAAAAAAAAAAATTTATAGAAACAGGGTCTTATTATGTTGCCCAGGCTGGCCTTAAACCCCTGGTCTCAAACCCCTGGTCTCAAGTGATGCTCCTGCCTCAGCCTCCCAAAGCTCTAAGATTTATAGGCATGAGCCACTAGCCCAGCCCAGTGTGTATTTGTTATACCTATAGCTTATGTAAATTGGAATGAGCCACATTTCAGATGCTCAGTAGCCACACGTGCCCACTGTATTGGACAGCACAGTACTAGAGTCTCATGTTAGGAGAGGACACAGAGAAATCAAACACAATTCAGGACTTAGACAAGAGGCGAAACAAACTCCCATCAAGGTTTAAAATACAACCCAAGGCCAGAAGCACAAAAAGAAAGGTTCAGATGGCTTGTTTGGGGATTTCATAAGAGGGAAAATAACCGAGGTCACGGAACTGAGCCTTGCACTAGGCTACGAAGTAAGGTTACCTCAACAAAAGAAATGAATATGTATTCTAAATGGAGAAAACAGAAACATAAGGTGATTTTCCCATTTTTAATATATTATAAGATAGTTTTGGGAATGACATTATTCCCTTTGGGAAATAAATTCAACCTCCACGCATTTCTTTCTCCTAAAAAGTTTCAGAGAGTCCCAGGAGTGGAAGGATGGCCAGGTCTGCTGCGGGGAATATCTAAGTTGGCTGATGCTACAGTGAGAAATAAAATGTAGCAGTAACCAGGTTATGGACCTGCCGTGCAGCAAGGATTTCCTAACAGAGTGGATCAGTTGAGCCTGTGAAGGTTCTACCCTTCCACCTAAAATGCAGGGAGCCCAAGGTGTGAGCTCCTCCAAACTGCAGGCTCCTTAATCCTTGCTCTATCAAAGACTGTAAATCCCAAGTTCATCTCCTTAAAAAAGAAAAAGGCACTAAGGAGCCACACCCACTCAAATTGTTGATCTCACAAGCCCTGGCTGCCTTCCTTTTTAGTTGGTTTAGTGGTATTTAGAGATGGCAGACAGCTTCACCAAAACCTGGTCTCTATTCCTACCAATCTTAAAACTGCCTAGCACACTGGGAATCTGCCAATGCAACAGAATCCTTGAGAGAATCAGGAATTCAGTACTCCTTGAAGGAGTTAACAGTGCTTAGGGGTAATGCCCAAACCCAGCTCTGCCAGCACTCATAACTCATTCAGCAAGTGGGCCTGGCCATACTGACTCACTATATTAACATGGTGATACATTTATACTGACTCATGAGTTTGAACACCTTTGGGCTGGGCGTAGTGGCTCACGCCTATAATCCAAACACTTTGGAGGCCAAGGCGGGTGGATCACCTGAGGTCGGGAGTTCAAGAACACCTTTGGAAGAAGAGAAGACAAAAGGGAGAGGGCAAGGACTCTCAAATCTGCTTTGAGTACAAAACTGGAAGCTAGCTCTCTGAGCTATTTCCTGCTGTTTCAGCAACTGGGTAGTGTGAGAAACAGCACCACCCGGTTTCCTTGAATTTGGAGAACAATATCTAGTGAAATGGTACATTAGCTCATTTTAAAACAATGCAAGGCCATGATAGCTTTCTAGCTCAGTTACCTTCCATTCCTCCCTCATCAGTCAGGATTCAATCAGAGAAAAAATCAGTAGGAAGTATATATGAAGACATTTATTGCAAGGAATTGGCTTACACGATTGGCCAGATAATATCCTCCTTGCTAGCCAAGTCAAAAATTAGTAGGGCAGGTCATTAGGAAGGGCATGTTGGAACTCTCAGGCATAGGCTGTAGCTGCAATTACAAACAGGTTTCTTCTTTTGGGAAAGCTCATTTCTGCTCTTAAAGCCTTTGAACAATTGAGCGAAATCCATCGAGATTTTCTAGGATAATCTACCTTATTTAAAGTTAAGTGACATGCGCTTTATTCACATCTACACAATAACTTCACAGCAACACCTAGATTTGTGTTTGAAGCCAAGTTTGACACATAGAACTAACTGTCACACCTCTCAACACAATCCCTCCACTCCAGCCAAACTTACTTCACCAGAACACAGCTCTGCACTTATCAAAAAGTGAAAGATTGAAATTTAAATATAGAGGGCTTAAGCCAGTAGTAGCACCCAATTAAAAATCACTTTGGGGACTTGAAAACAAATTCATGAGGCCAGACACAGTAACTTATGTCTGTAATCTCAAGATTTTGAGAGCCTGAGGCAGGAGAAACCTTTGAACTCAGGAGTTTGAGACCAGCCTGCACCACATGGTAAGACACTGTCTCTAAAAAAATAAAAAAATAAAATAGCTGGACATGGTAGCGTGCACCTGTAGTCCCAGCTACTTGGGAAGTTGAGTTGGGAGGATCAAATGAACCTGGGAGTTTGAGGCTGCAGTAAGCCAATACAGCACCATTGCACTCCAGCCTGGATGACAGAGCAAGACCCAATCTCAAAAAAAAAAAAAAAAGAAAAGAAAAAATTCATGGATTTAGGCCCCAACATGGACCAAATGAATTAGAATGTCTGAGTGTCAAATCCACAGACTTATATGCTGAAATTGTCCTATAGATGATCCTAATTATCTCCCTGGTTAAGAATCATTGATATCCATTTGAGTCACCAACGTGAAATATACATGTTCCACCTCCAAGGTAGTAATGATCTACTTGTTTCTCTGTAGAACAAAGTTATCCTAAAGCAGATGGTCAATGTGGCTTGCACACTGCCAGATACTTTTTGCTAATACTATATAAACACTGTTTCAGGGTTAACTTCTCAGTTTATGCTATGAGGAACCCAAAGAGGCCAACATCAAATACAGTATGTACAGTGGAGCCAGCTATGCTGAAACCTGGACACACCATCTAAAGTGTGTATATACATATATACACACACAGATGTAAGTTGTAGCTCTTTAGCCATCCTTTCTCCCCTATCACTTTTCCTTCTTGAATTCTTTGCCCTCATTTTTCTATGCTCATCTTTAAAAGCTTTGCTCACCAGGTCCAAGTGTCTCTTAATCTAGCTAATGACGTTGGACCTAGAGAGGTTAAGTGACCTGCATAAGGTCACTCAGCTCAATGTTGGTAGGGCCAGGACTTGAATTAGCCTCTTACTCCACCCTCAAGCTCCTTTAACTATTTGTTGTCTCCCAGAATTTCGATAAGATGCCGTAATTCTCAGGTCCCTACAAGCAAGGCTGGCTTGTCGGATATGTGACCTATGCAAGTAGCACAGGCCCAGTGCTTATAGGAATCCCGCACTTGGTTTAGTGCTCTGCTGTCAATAAATTCTTAATTTTTTTTTTTTTTTTTTTTGAGATGGAGTTTTGTTCTGTCGCCCAGGCTGGAGTACAATGGCGCACTCAGCTCACTGTAACCTCCGCCTCCCGGGTTTAAGCAATTCTCCTGCCTCAGTCCCGAGTAGCTGGGATTACAGGTACATACCACCATGCCCAGTTAATTTTTGTATTTTTAGTAGAGACAGGGTTTCACCATGTTGGTCAGGCTGGTCTCGAACTCCTGACCTCATGATCTGCCCTCCTTGGCCTCCCAAAGTGCTGGAATTATAGGCTAAATTCTTAATTTTTTAACAACGATTCTGTATATTCATTTTGCACTGGGGTCTGCAAATTATGTAGCCAGTCCTGCCTAAGAGTAAAGAGAGCTGCTCCAGGCTCTTGAGATGAGTGATCATCCATGTAGAAACTTGGAAAACATGTAGAGCTGCAGTTGAATTGTCAAAGAGTCAGCCTCAGCTCTGATCACAAATGCCCATCCTTAAGGAGATCTTGGGCTCCCCTCAATCCTCAACTCCAATCTGGAAAGACTTGTGGAAAGAAGCATCATTCTTCAAGTATGTGCTAATTGAGTTATCATTTCAATCATCCTTTGACCCTTGCTGGAAGCCAAGGTAATTACATTTCTGTTGAACTTAGCATTTGCTAATAGAAATGGTGGCTAATTAGAGAACATTAAAAAATTCTCTTCCTTCCCACTACAGATCTTATTTTGGAAATCAATACATATAAATCACATTATTAACATATCAATTATCATCCACTTGTACTTTGATGGCTTTACAAACAATCCTTATTTTGAGAAACTCTCTCAAACAAATCTAGGGCAAACTTTTCTTGTTTCCCTTGAGCTCTTAATGGCAATATTATTTTTTAAAGCCTTTTTGTTTTGTTTATAATTTAACAAGGTAATATAACAATTGGAAGCATTGCTTTTTTTAAAAAAAAGACATCCCCTTTACAATTCAGAAGAGAAGTATATTTAAAAGAAATGGCTAATGCATTTTGTGTTAAGCATATTTTCATGAAAGCATTTTAGACCTGAAAAATACCTTACAAATCATATTTAGTGTCCTTATTTCCCCCACAAGAATAGAGATTGTGATTTGCTCAATGAACAATGGTGAATTCATAGCACACAGGAAGAAAGCCCAGGGCTACTGACCCTATCTAGATCACCACCTTTTGTGATTAAATAGTTCCAAATATGTTGGAGTAATGGTCACTAAATATTACTACAGAGTTCAAACTATGACTCCAGCTAAAGTGGCATCTGATTTTAATGGTGAAAAGGAAAATAAAGTCTCTACTGTTCTCTCTAAAGATGACAGGAATCACTATTACATTGTATGTAACTGTTCATCGAGAATATTACTTTTGGAGACACACAAAATATATCACATATATCTTATACATAACACTATATGAAAATCCTTAAGAACATCATCATTGTGAGACTCTTTGCTATGTCATCTTCTTATGAAGTTCTCATGACCACAGGACATGTGATTTGACCACAGTGTATCTGAAGCAGAGAAGAGTACAAGCCATGTAGAAACTGCTTAGAGGGCTGCTGAGAGCCATTTGGTCCTTTGGTCCTTAACAATGTACCTTGAATATACCTGTATCATTACCTTCATCTCCCTGACTCATTCTTATTCATGCATGTGTGCCTCTTACAAGACTGTGAGCCTCTTAAGGACAGGAACCATGTGTTTGCTGTTCATCTTTTCATTTCCAGCATCTAGTTCACTGCCTGGCACGTTGTAGAAAATAAATGAATAAAGAAATGAATGGGGCTGGGTGTGGTGGCTCATGCCTGCAATCCCATCACTTTGGGAGGCCAAGGTGGGCAGATCACAAGGTCAAGAGATCAAGACCATCCTGGCCAACATGGTGAAACCCCATCTCTACTAAAAATACAAAAATTAGCTGGGCATGGTGGTGCGCACTTGTAGTCCCAGCTACTCGGGAGGCTGAGGCAGGAGAATTGCTTAAACCTGGGAGGTGGAGGTTGCGGTGAGCCAAGATTGCGCCACTGCACTCCAGCCTGGTACCTGGTGACAGAGCAAGACTCTGTCTCAAAAAAAAAAAAAGAAATGAATGGATGGATGGATGGATAAAATCCTAGGGAGTGCCTGTATTTTCACACAGATGTTACAGTAAAAGAGTAGTACAATCATTGAATGAAGGCAAGAAAAGGTATGTTATATTTTGGGAAAAAAAGCCCTCTATGCCTTGCATAATGTTCATGACACAGTAAATGTAATTAAATGATTAAAGAGTAAGGAGAGGCATAAATGTATCCACTTACTTGCAAGCAAGCCAACTCCACTTGCCAGGGATCCAACCCAGGCTGTTTTTCCTTTCCCTTCACCAAAGGCATCCAGCCATTCTATGTACAGGACTCCAACAGCTAGCGGGGATCCGTAACACAAAAACTGAGTAAAGAAGGAGACAAGCACAATCACCCAGCCCCATCCACCGTCAGGTGACTTTTTAAGTTCCATTGTAAGACAAACTCAAGGAGATGTTTCTCTGCAGGTCCTAAACAAAAAAACAAACAGAAAAGAAAAGCGTATTTAGAGTGTGGCAGGGCATAGCATTTGGGGTTAAAATATCTCCTCCTAAAGTGAAAAATAAAAAAATTTCTCCAAAAATGTACATGGAAAAGCATAAAATATCACTGACATAGCAAGTTAACAAATACATTTGCATTTATAATTTGAATGAATGATGCATCCACACGGTATGATTTTTTTTTAAATTATAAAAAGGCATAAAGTGAAATATAATCTTCTCAACTTTGTCCACCTTCACCGGGCTCCCGCCCTGCTCAACCAGAGAACCACTAATTTTAGTTTCTTAGCTTTTAGTTTCTTGGGTTCCCTAGGAAGCAGATTCCTAGCAAGAAGGAGACTGATTAGGAATGCTCTCGGGTTGATGCCTATGGAAAGGCACAGATGGCAGAGGGAGAAGATCAGCCGCAGATAACCTTGCAGTTATAAAGAAGATTTCTAAAGTTGGGATGACCCTTCAGAGCTGTCCTGAGCTGAGTGCTGAGAGCTGCCCTTCCACACTTCCATGTTGATCATGCACTGCATGTGGCTACCCAGGAACGGGTGATGATCCAAGGTGAGGCGGCTCCCTTCAGAGGAGGCAGTCTATCCCCATAAGGGCTGACGGCATTCCTGATAGCTGTGGCAGGGACTCTGTTATTCCTGACGGGAGCCTGGAGAGGAACTGGCAGCACATCACAACGTTCACCAACTGGAGTATTTTTCCAGGTTCTTCATGCATTTATAAGCACAACCAAGCAAATACTCTCAATGTCTCTCTTTTTCATAAAAAAAGTAGCATATTATACATTACACTCCCCACTTTCCTTCATCCACTTAACATCCTGAGAGATTTTTCCCTATCAATACATAGAAAGTCATTTTTATAAGTACATAGGATGTACGCAAACCATGTGGCTGTATGCTTGCTTATTTATTTACTTATTGAATAGGCAAAACACTTGTATGGTTCAAAAATGAAAAAAGACAGAAGATATACAGTCCCCTATCTACCTATTTCCCATCCAAGCCTTACTTCCTCCACAGGTAACCAATGCCTTTTGTATCTTGTATATCCTTCTAAAGTTTCTAGCAAACTCAAATATAGATTTCCTCGAAGTTTCAGCACTTTATATACATTGGTATGTGCCTTGTTCTCTTTCACTTGACAAATATCTTGAGGATCTTTCACATCAATGCATACTGATCTTCCTTATTCATTTCTTACCGTTGCACTATATTCCAGCATGGGACTTTATCTTTGTTTGACCAGTCCCTATGACTTGAATGAAAAACCATGTGCAGTGAAAAACCTTACATATTCATATGTATTTTTGCTTATAGGCCTATCTGTTAGGTAAAATCCAAAAGAGGAATTGCTGAATCAAAGAGAATATACATTTGTAACTGTAATTGCAGAAAATATTGAAAAAGGCTGAGGTAGGAGGATGGCTTGGGCCCAGGTATTACTAAATTGAGTTCAAGAGAATTGAACTAATTCGTATTGTCTCCAGGATATTGAATGTGTTGTGAAACTTTGGGTTTTTGCAAATTTATTGGTTTTAAAATAGTATTTCATCATAGTTTCAACTTGCATTTCTTATAGTATGAATGTTGTACATTGTTTTAGAGATGAAGAGCCAGCTGACATTCCTAATTCTTAGGTGTATGTGGATATTCTATTCTGTTCCATTGGTCTGATCACTGCCACATTTGTTTCATCACAGAATCTTTTTTTATAAAAGTCCTTTTACTATATTTTAATCTCTGCTGGGGCTTTTTCTCTCTTTACAATTACACTCCTTTTGCAATATTTTGTGGCTATTCATATTTCCTGTTTTATATGAACTTCAGAATCAGCCTATCTGGTTCAAAAAGAAATCAGATGATGCCTTCATTAGGACAGAGTTAAATTTAAAAATTGACGTAAGGAGAATTGACCTTTTATGATGTCAACTGATTCTAAGAACATGATATGTTTTGCATTTGTTCAAGTCTCCACATATGTTCTTAGCATTTAAAATGTTCCTCAATATTTCATTGTATTGTATTTTTATAGATTTTATCCTTGCTTCTAATACTGTATTTGGGGTCATTTCTTTGATTTATCTTCCCTCGGTATGTGTAAAAGCTACTGATGTCTCTATGGTAATTTTGCATCCCACCTCCCTATGAAATTCTCTATTTGTGGTAGATTTTCAGATGATTTTCTTAGGTATATACAATATACAGTGCAATATAGTCATGTAATCACCTACAGTTATAATTTTTTATCTCCTTATATGTCTTGAATTTCCATTTTTCTATTTCTGAGCATTACTACAAATAATGGCTATCACATTTTATCAAATGTATTTCCAGTGTATACGAAGATGATCATACAATTTTCCCTTTATAATTTTAATATAATATCTATTTTCTACTACTGAAGCATCCATAAATTATTGGATTAAATCTTCCTTGGTTCATGCACTCTTTTGACTATGTTAGTCTACTTTGGGGATTTGTATGAATTTCTACTAGGTGTTGGTACCCAAATGATGTTTACTTTATTTAAAAATCTGAGCTAGGCATGGTGGCTCATGCCTGTTGGAACATACTGAACCCAGCCTGGGCAACATACTGAAATCCCATCTCTACAAAAAAAAATACAAAAATTAGCCTGGTATGGTGGTGCAGCTGTAGTCTCAGCTACTCAAAAGACTGAGGTGGGAGGATATCTTGAGTCCAGAAGTTTGAGGTTACAGTGAGCAGTAATTGCAGCACTGCGTTGCACCACTGCACTCTAGCCTGGACAACACAGTGAGACCCTGTCTCAATAGCAGCAACAAAAAAAGACAAGAAAAGAAAAATTTTCCTTCTTTTTCTAAACAGCTTACCTGGCAATGGATTTGGAAATCCAAGGCCTAACCTCCATGTTCCCAGCAGGGCCTCCCACTTAACCTGCATTCTTCATGTCTCTTCACTATGCCAGTTACTTTACTTTACAGTCAGGTGCAACAGAGTCTTTGCCTACAGATTTTGCCAAACTATTCACTTGGCTGTGGTTTCAATAGGTAATGTCTGAAGACAGTAGGAATATCAATTATCCATTCACACGCAGCCTAATTAGATGACAAGGCATTTGGCTACCTTCAGAGAGTCATAGCTACACCTGTCATTTGTCTGGGCTTCTGTGGATTTATTTCTTCACTTTGATTTTAGAGCGCTGGGCAGAACTCACATCACCATGTGCCATAAGTCTTTATACAAATTAACTTTCAACATTTAATAACCAAAAACAGAAAGATGTTAGCATTAGTGAACAAAACTGTAGGTCTAAAATCCAGACGCCGTAACCACATGATTGTATTAATAATCCAAACTTCCAAATCAAAAACTTTTGTAGTAATCAGATATGTCCCTCCATTGGAAATTTACTCTCTGCAGTACCTACTCTACTGTAAAAGTAAACAGTGCAATTCTGGTATTTCTAATGAGAATTTAGTACTTTACAATTTCTGTTCAGAATCCTCTTTAGAGAAAATAACATCTTAACTCCCCAAACTAGATAGGAGATGATAGAAATAGCCGAACATCTAAAGAGACTAAGAGGTTGTACGAAGACAAATGAATACAAGATTGTCCTTCATTCAAATGCTCCAATCACAGCACTTCAGGAAAAGTACAAATTTATATAGACAAAGCACCAGAATCATGAATAAAGCCAGTATTCTTTTGAGACGATGATGAGAATTATCTCCCTTACCAGTTTTCAAACTGAAGTAGACAAAAATGCTTTCTACACCAAGTACCTCTGCCCTACCTTGCATTGTCATGCCCTGCCTTGGGTCACATTTCAGGATATAGGACAAGAGCCAAAGAAATTCTCACAGTAAATATTTCAGACAGCAAATCTTGGAAATACAAGTTCCCATGCACATCCACTCTGACTAGAAAGGCAAGTTTTTACAGCGCTAACAGCTGATTTGTCATCATCTCAGAGTTTAAGATACATGTAGTCTCAGTAGAACACCGTGAAAACTACCACTTTGTGATTTACTGTGATCCGTCACAGCAGCATCCTCCTCCCATAGGTTCCTCTATTCTTTAGGTGCCTCTCCACCAGCTGTTTTTCTGATATTCTGTACTGGGTAAGGCGATTTTACAAACAGGCTAGCCTTCATTGCTCCTTTTCTGTAATGGTGCTCAATTTCCTTTTTGAAGATGTAGATCTGCCCTATGGCCAGAGTGCTTGTAGGACTGTTAATTAAGTTTCTTTCACCTTGAGCAATAGAGTGGCATATAGCCCAAGAGAAGCCAGTAGGCTTTCAGGACCCTGAATCTGGAGTGAAATGCTATAAGGAAGGGAAACCTGCGGAGTTTATGGATCCCCATGAAAGTGCACTGAAGAGACTTCTGTCAGTCCTGCTACCTTGACCTCCTAGAGATACTAAAGCCTAGTTTCTCCAGCCCTCCACATTTGTAAGCTAACCCAGTAAATTATTTTGTTATCTGCTACTCATTTCTTTACTTGCAACTGAATATATTGTGAGTATGCTGTAATTTCAAGTTGGTTATTTTAACCATCTATACTCAAGTTGGTCCCATTTAGAACAAAGGTAAAGTTGAGGAATATTATTGATGACCATAGAATATAAGAAATACAAATGTGCCATATCTATTTTTTTTTTTTTTTTTTTTTTTGAGACGGAGTTTCGCTCTTGTTACCCAGGCTGGAGTGCAATGGCGCGATCTCGGCTCACCGCAACCTCCGCCTCCTGGGTTCAAGCAATTCTCCTGCCTCAGCCTCCCGAGTAGCTGGGACTACAGGCACGTGCCACCATGCCCAGCTAATTTTTTTGTATTTTTAGTAGAGACG
>PVKV010005487.1:17843-39310 GCA_004027835.1 Alouatta palliata | reverse complement strand
CCATATCTATTTTTATGAAAATTTCTTATTATCCTCCCTTCATACCTTATGATCTAATACAATCAATTCCCTTATCTGGCATTCTTTTAAATAAAAATTCCGTATTAACTAAAATTTCCACTAAGCCCATTTATCCTCATGTTTACAGAAATTCAGCATGATAAAAGTGGTCTTAAAATTTAACTGGGTGTGGTGACATGCACCTGTGGTCCCAGCTACTTGTGGGGGTTGAGGCAGGAAGATAGTTTGAGCCCAGAAGGTCAAGGCTTCAGTGAGCCATGATCATGCCACTGCTCTCCACCCTGGGCAACAGATCAAGATGCTGTCTCAAAAAGAAAAAAAAAAAAGATGACGATGAAGAAGATGATGAAGAAGAAAGTGGTCTTTATTCAAAATGTTCTTGATCACTTACATTTAAGTTATGCTGTAATAGATACTAAGGAAAACCAGAAGGCATATAAGGTATGTTACCTGTCCTCAGGAGCTCTTTTAACTCACTTAGGAAGGTAAGATATGTGGCACACGGGAAGGTGTGTGCACACTGAA
Source organism: Alouatta palliata (assembly GCA_004027835.1). Classification (NCBI taxonomy): domain Eukaryota; kingdom Metazoa; phylum Chordata; class Mammalia; order Primates; family Atelidae; genus Alouatta; species Alouatta palliata. Next base: position 38,764 of record PVKV010005487.1, on the reverse strand, counting down.
AGGTGTGTGCACACTGAAAGTTATGTGCACAACAGAGTATGCACACGATTGGGTGCCAAACCAGTGGATGGATATTAAAAGTTTAGGAGTCAAGGGAAATGAAAACACTCAAGGTGGGAGCAGGAGTGCAAGGCCTCATAAAGCAGGTTAGTTCTAAAGAATAATTAAGAGATTCATATAAGGGCGGCCAAGGCAAGAGTAATGACATGAATGTATGTGTGTAATCAGGACAGGCCTGATAGATTTGGTGGAGCTGGAAAGGGTAGTTCTTACAGGGCTCACAGAGCAAAACAAGATTAGAAAAATGGTACTCAGTGAAAATTTAGGAAGAATGTGTTTCAAGAAGTCTGTGTTTATAACCCCAAAAAAGAATTGTTTCTACATATTATAGAATAAATCATTTATATTATCTAAGTGGTGGAATTTTTTTCAAAAAAAAAATAAAGGCTAGGCACAGTGGCTCACGCCTGTAATCCTAGCTACTCGGCAGGTTGAGGAGGAGAATCACTTGAACCTAGGAGGCGGAGGTTGCAGTGAGCAAAGATCATGCCACTACAATCCAGCCTTGGCAACACAGCAAGACTCTGTCTCAATAAATAAATAAATAAATAAATAAATAAATAAATAAATAAATAAAACAAGACCTGTAAGTACCAGAAGGCACTGTGTTATTTAGACTTATGATCCACACATATATTCAAAGTTCTGGAGTCTTATTCATACAACTATATGAACATGTGCTTCTAGGAAATACAGATATTGTAATATATTCTAGTAAACTATTTGAGAATTTGGAATCTCCTTTAACCAGTGTTAACAAGCCAGGACTGTGAGTGACCAGACACCTTATAAAACTCAAAATTAGAAACCTTTGTGGTTCCCTACAAGCTCTGACTCCAATGTAGGTAACAGGTTTCATAAAGAGCAAACCTGTTCAGCCAGAAGCAGTTCTAATACTGATGTCACACTTTCCCTCAAAGAATGACTTTTGTCCCTTCAAACATGTATCATTTATTCTATACCACCTCTGTTTGGGTAAAGGAATCATGGGAATTGAGAAATAATTAAATAATACCTAAAAAACATGTAGGTAAACAAGTCATTCTTTGGGTATTCTAATAAAATGTAAGCAAAAATGTAGATAATTATTTGGGAATTCTCAAACTAGAGGTAAACAAACATATGTAATACTAACTGAAGCTCATAATTCAAATGCAAATTCATTACATTTCATTTCATGGGAGACAGGGATAATACAAGTGACCATGTACGTCTCTACTTCTTCAGTCCACCATCTCCCTATAACGTCTGTTATTCTACTTCTACTTTCACTCTCCCACTTCTCAAACAATTTCATTTTATACTGTTTGAGGGGTAAAAAGTGCATCAGCAGTCATGAGCTGCAACAGTGTCAACACACGTATTATAACTGATTTTTATAACAAGTTCTAAGTAGGATAAAACTTTAAAATAAGTCTCCTCTGGGTCAAAGACCTAAAGTGTCAAGTAAATCTACTCTATTTGTTGATTTATAGATTAGCAAATGTCATCATGTTAACACTAACATAAGTGCTTTAAAATTTATAGTAACTGGATCAATTTTGTCACTTTCCATTGACATTTCAGAATGTCAGTGTATCATTTCTCTTCTAAAGTCAAATAAATATAGTTATTTATCAACACCATTTTTTAAGAAAATGAAAAAGAATCCACCTTGTTGTGCTTCTAAAGTATTAAAACTTTTTGTAAAATCATACTGAGTCATCTTCATTCTGCGTGTGTGTGTGTGTGTATGTGCATGTGTGTGTGTGTTTACAATCCTGTAAGCATTTTCTACAGTTTGAAATAGCTATTCAAGGGGGTGAACTCCAAATAATAATTTTACTACAGTTTTGAATCCAGTTATGGTGGCCTTGATCAGACTGTTTCAGAAGTCAAGATGGGATTAAGCTACTTTCATGTTTCTGACTACTAGCATACTAATATTGAAAGTAAGAAAACAAAAAAAAAGATATAAAAATCAAGGCTTCTGTTAAATGTCTACATCTTAAAAATGAATGTTAGAGCCAAACAGTTATGAATACATATAGAAAATAGTCTATATATTAAGATAGATCATAGATAGACTATATTAAATATAGTAAATATTCAGCCAGGTGCAGTAGTTCATGCCTGTAATTCCAGTACTTTGGGAGGCCATGGTGGGTGAATCACTTGAGGCCAGGAGTTTAAACTGACCAGCCTGGCCAACATGGTGAAACCCCATCTCTACCAAAAATACAAAAATTAGCTGGCCTGTAATCCCAGCTACTTAGGAGCCTGAGACAGCAGAATCTCTTAAACCCGGGAGGTGGAGGTTGCAGTGAGCTGAGATCACACTACTGCACTCCAGCCTGGGCAACAGAACAAGACTCCATTAAAGAAAAAAAAAAAAGAATATATTAAATATACTAAATAATTTTTATGTTACATATGATGAAAACTGATAAACACATAGATAATGGATCCAAATGCCCATCAACTGAGGAATCGATAAATAAAGTATAATATATCTACACAATGGACTATTATTCATCAATAAAAAGAGATGAAATACTTACACATGCAACAACATGTATAATCTTAAAAACCTTAAGCTAAGCGAGAAAACATAATTGAAAGAGACCACATATTGTATGACTCCACTTACGTGAAATGCCCAGAATAGGCACATCTGTAGAGACAGAAAATAGATTAGTGGCTGCCTAGGGCTGGGAGGTTTTGGGGTAGGGAGAAATAGGGAGTGACTGCTAATGCATATGAGGTTTCTTTCAGGGGTGGTGAAAATGCTCTAAAATTGATTGTACTGATGGCTGTACAACTCTGAATGTTCTAAAACCATCAAGGGAGCTATACACTTTAAATAAGTGAATTATATGTAATTTATAATTTAATAAATCTGTTACCAAAAAAAATTAATATAAACCCTCACTATATGAATTTGTCAAAACTCATCATACTGTATGCTTATAATTGTTTTATAACACAATAAATTTAATTTTTAAAAGACAAATGCTATAAATACAGTTACAATGACTAAATATATGGCCTGATTTAGAGATAAAATTAACAGCTGTATGAGACTTTTCATAAATATGAGCACCCCCGTACCCCCCACCGAGGTCAATGGCCCTTTTCCCCACACACACTCTCCCCACCTGTATCTACACCCAAAATTTTAACCTAGTAACAGGTTTGTATGAGGGAAATAAAATCAGGAAATTATGTGTTACTTATTTCATTGGTATTATAGCTCTTCAAACAAAGGGGCAACAGAGAAGAGCTTCTCCTCAGGTGCAGGAATGCCTAAATATCCTGAAAGAGGAATCGGAACAATGAGAGCAAAACATAAATTCAGGGTTTCTGGGGTCAACATCAGTGACCTTGGACTGCTTTAGGTACATATGGAAGAAGGAGATAACAGAAAACTACTTTAAGCAAGTCAACAATTTTTTCAATTACTGCCTAGTTTTCCTTTATTCCTTTTAGTTTTACCATCAAGATGGGGTAGTTAGGAATAAGGTACATTTTTCTAGTATCTGGTTCCAGAATGATAGGAACTGAGTAACGGTTAAGATCAGAGGCTTTTTACACCAAGTTTGTATCTGAGTTCTGGTCCAGTCTGTGCTACTTAGCATGGGATTTTAAGTCAATTAGTTGTTGACTTTGAGCTTCAGTCTTCTCATCTGTAAAATAGGATAAGAGTGGGTTGCAAATTCAAAGATCATTGCTAGGCATACAGTAAAAAATAATAAATCTTAGCTCTACTTTCATAATCTTAAAGTTTTTTCTGGTATTGAAGAATCTGAAACTTAAGGGATTTCTTATAATTTCACAGCCATTGTCTAAGGAGTAGTTACTGGTTGCCCCTGACTCCTAGAACAACTGGTTACTAGATCATTTAGAAATCTAGGGCTTTTAAAACTTTTAAATCTTCAGTTATTTCTTAATAACTAAAGAACACTTAAAGAAAACTTTACAAAACAAAAGAGCAGAATAATTAGATATTTTCAGGAGAACATGACTTTTTTCCTAAGCACACTGGACCCAAAAGGAAGAACAGAGGACATTGCCTGCTCCTTCTTGACTTGCTGCATTTGACTCTGTCCCCACTGGTGGTGGTGATGCCATTAACCCCACACTTTGGTGTGGCAGATCCCCAAAATCTGTTGGCTGCTGTCTGGCTAGAGAATGACCACAGTTTCACCCTTGTGGCTCCAGAAAGAGCAAGAACATACCGCTGGCAGCCAGAAGAGAGAAAAGTCTTGTTCTGTCTTTTTCCCATTGTCCCAAATAGCCAAGCACAGGTTCAACTACCCAAAATGCCACCCTTCTGCTGTTCGGCAGCCAAGGAAAGACCTGGGAGGAGCAGCTCCAAGAATCTCTGGGCAGGCAGTGCCCAAATGCTTGCCCCAACTCTTTCTAAGCCACACTTCGCAGATGACAAAAGTCAGCACTTTGTCTCTTAAGCACTGCACAGTCGAGTTTATTTTTGCATTTTTCATACCCCAGTGTTTCGCTGTTTCCCCAGTTCTGCTTTTTCCACAGTCCCCAACAGAACAGGCATGGAGTTGGCAGGAAAACCCCTGAGAAATTCTAACAAAGATAATGGTGTGGATGATGATAATTATAAGGCTGTCAGGATAATGACTGTCACCTATTAATTTGCTCAAATTAGCAAAACCACCTCTCAGTGTGGGAAAGGTAGCAGGAGAGAGGCTGTGATCATTTGGTAAAGGTATTATGTGGTTCACAAGAATGGCTGGTTGAATTTCCACTTCTCTGTGTTTTCAACACCTACAGGCTCATACAAGTACACACAAAGGTACTTACATCTATGAGTACATGAGGACATCTATTCTAGAAAATTTCACATAAGGAATAAGCACGCTGGCTGGAGTCCTGGATAACCTGAGCGTACATCGCAGCTCTGGTACCAGCCAAGAGTGTGACCTTGCACAAGTTACTTAATTAGCTCTGTGCCTCTCTTTCTTCATCTGAAAAGTGAGGGGGCTGACAGTATTTACCTCATCAGATTGTGGTCATAATTAAATGAGTTAATTCATGTAAAGCACTTAGCACAGTGCCTGGCACATAGTAATCTCAACATAAAGTATCACTATTTTTTTTTATCCCTTTAGGCATAATTGGTAGTTGTTTTTTATCCTCACATAGCTTCCCCCAAAATCTTTAAGGTACTGTCCCTATAAAGACTTCTGGCCAGAACATCTTCGACTCCCCTCCTTCCCTCCCACAATAGCAGATCTTCTGTTAGACACTTGGTTCTAGGTTTTCATTATTTCAGATTCAACTGAACTGAAAACACACACACACACACACACACACACACACACACACACCACATCTCTCCCCCGCATCCAAAAATAACAATGGGATACGGAAATGGCATTTTTCAACATCTCTTAGAATAATTTCCTGACAGAAAGAAAAGTCAGCAACTGGAAGAAGGAAGTCTTAGTGAGGAAAGACCAGAATGACAACTATAGGCTGCTCTGAGATCATGAAAAGCCCCCAGGTCACTGACAGCCAAAAACAGACAAAACCAAGAGGCACTGAAGTCCAAACAAGGTTTGCTTTCATTTCCTTTCTTTCTTTCTCTTCCTTCCTTCCCTCTTTCCCTCTTTCCTTTCCTCCACAAATCAGGAAACCACATAGCTGGCTAGCACCCCCTTTCCAGATGTTGCAGCATAGATATTAGGGTACCTGTCGGTAGAATGAAAGTTGACAAATGGCTGACTTTGTCTCTTAAGCACTGCACCGTCAAGTTTATCTTTGTATTCTTCGTACCCCAGTTTACTGCTCTTTCTCCAGTTCAGAGACCCCGTCCTTATCCCAAAGACTCCTAGGTTCTCCCTTTCCAAACTAGTTTTCAAAAAAAGGTGGTAATTCAATGTGCATCAAAAAGCAAACGAAGAACCCCATTTTAAGTTTGTATCTCACATGAGCATGTTTCTATTAACCATCCAAGCACATGCCAGAACCTACAGGGTATATCAAGCCTGGCTATGAAGCTCTAGGTACCATGGCATAGAGTAACTATTTAGTAAGTGTTAGATCTTGTCACTGTAGTTGCATCTTTCAAAGGTTTTCTTAGAAAAACATGAAAGGGTACTCGCCCTACCTCTGCTTCCTTACCTTCTCATCATTCCTCTGCTCAGTGATTTCTGGCTTCTGATGCATCCAAACAAGAAAAAGTGTTTTCACTATGGCATTCCCTGCCTCACTGTTCGTCCGCACAGCCTCCTCATTCTTGACACTGTTTATTTCTGTTTTTACAAACCCCTGCCCCCTAGGCTTTTGTGAGCTCACTCCCACGTGACTCTCCCAGCTCTCTCTAGCACCACCAAGCGATCATAGATTCTCAAGCAAGAAGTCTGAAGTCTCCATGTCTCTTCAGAACTCCAGATCCACATTTCCAAACAAATTTTCACCATTTTCCATGTCAAGAACTCAACTGGATACGCTCAGGCCCCTCAGACTCAATTCTTAAATTCTCTTCCTGAATTTTATCTGGAAAACTGTCATGAACATACTTTCATTTTGCCCAAGCGCAAAGCCTCCTCTTCACGGCATTGCAAATCCTACTTGAATCCCAGTTCCTCATCTCTAGCACGCCAGGGTCCTGCAAAGAGTTCTGCAATCAGACTTCTCTCCATCTTGTCTGCGAATGCCTGGACCGTCACAGTGCCCACGGACGGCTTCCTCAGCTTACACTCTCTCCTTTCTATAGTGCATCTGCCCAGCTGCTGCCAGAGCCATCTTCCTACACTGGGGCTCTCTGGTTATCTCAATTCTGCTTCCAATTTTTCAGACCCTTCCATGGTTCCTTATACCCACCATTTACCCTTTAGCAGAGCACACGTTTTTATTTCATTTACTACAAAAGGACACTAAGAAATCAGTGACGATCATTCCTGCTCTCATGAAGTTTACAGTCATCCATCACTAAAACTAACATGCTATTCAAAAATTATAAACAAAAATGAAAACGTTGGTTTTATAAAACCATGTTTTGTCCATATGACATTAGATATCCAGATCTTTAAATAACTAGCCAGTTACCTGACTCTTTCTTCTAAAAGTCCGTAATGCTAGAATGTCCCACAAATCTGTGCCCCCAACACACAGCTCACAACTCAGCATTTTAACTATGCTCCCTCCGTTGTCCAAGCTTTCACTCTTCAGTTTCCATTTGTAGCTGGAGGCAGCTGGAAGGCCTTTCTCCAATTTCTACTCTTCCTTCAAGACTGAGCCCAAATGTTTCCTTCATCTTGATGTCATCCGTGAAACTCTTCATCTGTCATTCCTCCTCCAAGATCTCACACCAATTTAGGTATCCCTGCTATAACATTTATTATAATGTATTGTTATTTGTTAAAGGACAATCCCACAAATCTATCCCATATGCCTGGCACTAAGAATTATGACTGGCACATAGGGAACACTCAAGAAATCTGTATGAAATGAATGACTGCATAGAAAACCTACCTACCTAAATCCTCTGTGTATTCAAATGATTAATCAAATATCTTTCATTCAACAAAATGAATTGAGTGCATTTGGCCCCTTCCTCTCTGGAACTTAGAGTGTTTCCACCATTGAATCTGAAAAGCTAGCCAAATACATGAGTAAAAAATTTTAAATTTAAATTTTTTATCAATATAACATCAGATGACATGGCTGTAATGATCAAATAATTACCTGATTCTTTCAGATTCGGTTTTAAATGTCAAACATTCAGAGATGATTAACATACTTTCTGATGTGAAAGTGTGAGGATTGATTCATTGCTGGGACTAGGACTAGGGCAAATCATGGCTCAGCACTGTCATTCAGAGCCTCCTGTTTGTCCTCTGTAGGTCAGCTCAGTCGCAGGAAGGTATGTGGTTTCTCTGAACACGTCATTCTTGTTTCATGTACGCAGATGCCTCCTTCCTATTGTCAACATCTGCCCTGAACTTTAAATTAAAGTCAGGCCCACTTGTTTGTAGAATAGCTCATTGACATAAAGCAAATAATACATGCCAGCCAGTCACATCCAAAAACCTCAGCTTTAAAAACACACTTGTATTACAGAATTTCACTGTAAATCCATTCGTTATATTTGTCTTTTTATTTTCTGGATCCATATAAATATGTTTTTTAAAAAAAATCTAAATTGCCATATTAACTTAACTTGTAAAAGCCAAACCTGGGGCTGTCCACCGTGGCTCACACCTGTAATCTCAGCACTTTCGGAGGCCAAGGCAGGTGGATCACGAAGTCAGAAGTTCGAGACCAGCCTGCCCAACATGGTGAAACCCCATCTCTACTAAAAATATAAAAATTAGCCAGGTGTGGTGGCGGGCACCTATAATCTCAGGTTCAAGAATTGCTTGAACCTGAGAGATGGAGGTTGCAGTGAGCTGAGACCGCGTCATTGCACTCCAGCCTGGGCCACAGAGCAAGACTCCGTCTCAAAAAAAAAAAAAAAAAAAAAAAAAAGCCAAACCTTTAACTTATTCATCTAGTTGAAATTCAAGTACATCCCCAGATAGCTCTGTTAAAGAAGAGGGACAGAATAAATGGTGAAATATTGCCAGGGTAAAGACAATGAAGATTTCTTTGTTTCAACACCATAAGCCAAGCCTGTAAATACCCTTCATCCAAGTGGAAACCAATATTGATTCTTTAACATTAAGATGGAAAGGCAGAACAGGAAGTAAACTATTTACAGAAGCAGCCCTAAATCTTGGAATTAAATCACACTAATTATTCCTGAAAGGGACAATAAACACAGGTAATTAACTTCTGGGGCCTCTGTTTTTTTGTTTTGTTTTGTTTTTCTTTTTTTAAGTGCTTCTTCAGAGGTATTGTTGTTTTTTGTTTGTTTGTTTTGTTTTTGTTTTTGAGACAGGTTCTCTATTTGTTGCCCAGGGTGGAGTGCAGTGACGCAATGCCAGCTCACTGCAGCCTTGACCTCCCAAGCTCAAATGATCCTGCTACCTCAGCCTCCCAAATAGCTAGGACTACAGGCATGTGCCACTATGACCAGCTAATTTTTTATTTTTTGTAGAGACAAAGTCTCACTATGATGCCCAAGCCGGTCTCAAACTCCTGGGCTGAAGCAATTTTCTTACCATGGCTTCCCATGGCAGAAGGGAATTTTATCAATAGTGTGGCCATCAAAAAAGGATTTTTTTTTAAATTTCAAGGACTTGTAGATATTTCATAGTCTAGCATTTGCCAAAGAGCTCCTCCAAATCTGTCATAATTTGGATACAGGGAGTACTACCATATGTTTTAGCAAAAGGGGAGGAAATGGGTTATATAGGATCACGAAGTCTGAAGCTAGAAGGAACTTTGGAAACTGGCACCACTCAGGCCAAATCTGGTCTCTTGATGTGTTTTGTTTGGCAGACCCAATGTTTTTGGTTTTGTATCTAGCAAATTTGAATGAATTGCTGGTGTTTTAACACTAGAAGATTTCACATAAAAATCTGAATTTCAGGATTCTCTCAAAACATTGAAAGCTCTGATAACACCAGGCCCTCATTCTTACAATTAACTGGAACTGAATACGTTTGGCTCTCACTGGATGAAGCATTTTCCCTCCAGGTCCTTCCACTCCCTACTGCCTCCCCGACACAGGACCAAGGATGCCTTGCATTTAGTTTCACCTCTGCTATCCCCCACATCTCCACACACCTGCTACCCAACCACTGCCCCCAGTCTTCTTTGCTCATGTATGATGCCAGTCTCATCTGGGTAAACCTTGTGAACTTACCATCACTGATCTTATTCAATCCCTCAATCTACCCATCAGGAAACTGAGGGTGAGAGATGTCCTGCTAGGTGAGAGAATAGTTTCAGGATCCTTTACTCACCAAGCCAGTGAAGAGTCATCTATTTCTAAGTCCTACTCTCAAACTCAGAAGAGAAAATAGCAGGCTCTGTAAACCACTCAGAGACTGAGAAAAGATGGGAACGTCCAAATATTTAACAAAATAAATACAAAAGGAGAGTTAAATATAGGCAGAGTGAGGGCCAGGCACAGAGATACGCTGGTGTCATCATCTCCCTGTGTCCCACACTGTTACCAGGGTCACTGTGCTCCCGGGATCTGGTTTCATCTTCTCTCTCCTCCACACAACCTTATCCTGCAGAGTTTGGCCTGAGAATAGCGTTCAGGTAAAGAAATCTATGATGATGTTAACAACATTGACGTGTTCTTTCAGTTAGCAAACGTTTCGCACGATTTATACATGATCATGTGAGGTCTGATCTGTTGTCTAAATGCATCCTTTTAGTATGCCATGTACAAAGTAGTATGTTTACTGACTGATAGGAAGTACACATTGAGATTGTAATCAACTACTTATTTTAGAAGGAAACTCATAAAACTGAAATTAAAGGCAAAAATACAGTTAAGGATGCTGACACTGTTTATATAAATATACCAATAATGTTCAATCACATTATAATTTCTTAGTATTAAGCTAAGAATTAAAAAAATCTTAGCATGACATGTCATAGTCTCCATAATCTAGCCCCATCCAACCTCCCAGCCTTATGTCTTAAATTCCAGGCTTCAGCTACTCCAACCTGCTTTGCTTCCTTTCAACACATCATACTTCCCTATTTCTGTGCTATTCTCTTGTTCCAGTAGGCCTCTTTTCCATCAAGGAAATCCTCTTCCATCAAGTCCCAGCTAAATTGCTATACCCACCCCATAACTTTTCTTCATACTTAAGCTTCAATGAACCTCTCCTTTGCTGTGTCATTCAGTAGCACGCAATTGATATTGCTACCATATGATTACATTTATACTATCTTGTAATATAGATATTTGTAAACATGTCTATTTTTCTCACTAAACCTTTGGAGGCAGGGACCATGTGTTCTTTTTTTGAACTTGGTTTTTAGTTATAGTTCAATCCCATCATCCATAAGGACTACTTTGGTGTCTGCCAAGAACCTCCCAAAGAAAAGGTGAAGTAGCTCAAAATACATACATTTTTGCAATCAATTAAAATTGAAGTCATTAAGTGATACTTTCTTGGAAAGCCATGATGGAAAACAATACGGTGGTTCCTCAGAAAAATTAAAAATAGAACTACCATATGATCCAGCAATACCACTACATACCCAAAGGAAAGGAAAGTCTTACGTTGGAAAGATAGCTGCACTTTCATGCTCCTTGCAGCATCATTCATCACAGCCAAGATACGGAATCAACCTAAATGTCTACGAGTAGATGAATGGATAAAGAAAATGTGATACACACACACACACACAAACACACTAGGAGACTAATTCAGACTTTATTTTTTTATTTTTATTTTTTTTTTAAAGACGGGTTTCACCATGTTGGTCAGGCTGGTCTTGAACTCCCGACCTCAGGTGATCCGCCCGCCTTGGCCTCCAAAGTGCTTGGATTACGGGCGTGAGCCACCACACCCAGCCCAGACTTTAAAAAGAAGGAAATTGGCTGGGCGTGGTGGCTTACACCTTAATCCCAGCACTTTTGGAGGCAGAGACAGGTGGATCACCTGAGGTCAGGAGTTCAAGACCAGCCTGGTCAATGTGGTGAAATCCCATCTCTATTAAAAACACAAAATATTAGCTAGTGTGGTGGTGCACGCCTGTAATGCCAGCTACTCAAGAAGCTGAGGCGGGAGAATCGCTTGAACTCAGGAGGTGGAGGATGCAGTGAGCCAAGATCATACCATTGCACTCCAGCCTGGACAACAAGAGTGAAACTCTGTTTCCAGGTGCCTGTAATCCCAGCTACTTGGGAGCCTGAGGCAGGAGAATCAGTTGAACCCAGGAGGCGGAGGGTGCAGTAAGCTGAGATTGCACTATTGCACTCCAGCCTGGGTGACAAAAGTGAAACAACATCTCATAAAAAAAAAAAAAAAAAAGAAAGAAAGAAAGAAAGAAAGAAAGAAAGAAAGAAAGAAAAAGGAAAGAGAGAGAGAGAGAGAGAAGCTCCATCTCAAAAAACAAAGGAAATCGGCAAGGCACAGTGGCTTCATGCCTGTAATTCTGGCACTTTGGGATGTCGAGGCAGGGGAATCTCCTGAGCCCAGGACTTCAAGACCAGCTTGGGAAACATGGCAAAACCCCATCTCTACAAAAACAAAAACAAAACACACACACACACACAGAAATTAGCTAGGTGTGGTGGCACAGGAGGCTGAGGAGAAGATCACCTGAGCCTGCTGAAGCTGAGGCTGCAGTGAGAAGATAGAAAAGAAAAGAAAGAGAAAGAAGAAAGAAAAGAAAGAAAGGAAAGAAAAAGAAAGGACAGAAAGAAACAAAAGGGAAGAAAGAAAAGAAAGAAAAAAGAAAAGAGGAGGAAATCCTGTCATTTGTGACAACATGAGCAAACCTAAAGGACATTATGTCAGGTGAAATAAGACAGGCACAGAAAGGCTTGGATCTAAAATGGTTAAATTCAGAGAAGTAAAGAATAGAACCCTGGTTACCAGTGACTAAGGTTGGGTTGAAGAGATGTTCATCAAAGGATACAAAATTTCAGTTAGGAACAATAAGTTCAAGAGGTCTATTTTGCAACATAGTGACTACAGTTAATAACATTGTATTGTATTTTTAAAAACTGTTAAGATGGTAGATTTTAAGTGTCCTCACCACACCAAAAAAGAAAAAAAAGATAAAAATGCAAGGTAATGCATACGTAATGTTAGTTGGGCCATTCTACAATGTATTGCTACTTCAAAATAACGTGTTGTGCATGATAAACATACACAATTTTTATTATCTAATTCATTAATTAGGGGTTGGAAAGGTTGGAGTGAGGAAGTAAAACTTGAAAACGTGACCATATCTGTCTAGTTGTCATCCTCTAGCTCGAGTTGCATGGCCAGATCCACCCCAAAACACCATAATGTGTCCTGACAAAGATTCAGACACCAACCAATTCCCACCACCTTTTCAGACTCAGTCAGAAGCCAGAAAAGATTTCCTAATGTCTTGATCCACTTTTCGTATCTTTGGCTCCTCCCAATGCTCATCCTACAGATATGAAGGATACCTGTATCCCATTCACCTACACACAAAAAAGAAACCAAGAGGGATGTTCTTAGGGGATCAAAGTCTGAGTTGTTGCAAAACTGCAGGTTAAACTATTTTATTATCTAATTCCTACTTCCCAGGGCTTTTTTTTTGGGGGGGGGCGATACTGGTTTCTCGAAATGGTATGGGTATTAACAATGATATGGATATTTATTTATTTAATAAATTTACATATTTATTATTAATTATTGCAACAGGGAATAAAAAATGGCTTTACTGTGCATTTGGTCCAGGAAAGTGGAAGGGTTTTCCTATTAGAAATTTTAACAGAGGCTATAATCATGCAACAAGTAATCACGCTTCCTCTTCGGAATCTTCTCTGGCTTCCTCAGCCCTCTGCCTATACCAGCCTGAAGAATTTCTCAAAGCTGAACCCAACTCAAATATAAGAAACTGTTAGGGCTTACCAATTTACAGAATTTGATGAAACAACTGAAAATCCTACTCTGGGGTGCAGGGAAAGGGAGAGTCCACCTTCAATATGAACTATTATTCGGTTAATTCAATATTTTTAAAAACCACATCAAAATTGTAGCCTAGAAAATTGATCAAAAATGTTATATCGAGTAACTTACTACATAAGTAACATATTTAGTGTAAATCCTGATTAAACTTCCGGAATAGTTTGCGTTGGATAGACACCCAAAAAATAAGGTAAAGCACTGATTTGCTTTTGATGGCTAAGTTTGTTCGTGGTTATCAGCCCTCTGGAAAGCTCTGGGCGCTGCTGAAGCCAGAGCAGGTTACCTAGAGCGAACCAAAAATGGGGCATTATAGCACCAAGTCCTCCCAAGTTCTGGCTCAGGGTCCAGAGGTGCCGGTGCCTCCTACTGCAGTGGCGAAGGCTGGGCTCCCGCGCTTGCCCGGGGATGCCAGGTGGTGCTGAACCTGGCGCCACGATGCAGAATCCGCCCACTCCGCGCGCTGCGCTCCACATGAGTCAAGAATACCCGGAGCGCCCCAGTCCCAACTCTCCGGGGGCACCTGCTTACTCGCGCTCCCGACCAAGACAGCTGGAGGCCGTTCGGTCCCCTGGGAAACAGAGGCCCACCTGGATTGCGTGCACCTCTCCCTGCTCTTCCACCAGCAACCCTAGAACCTCTCTCAGGAGTCCAGGGCAAGTCGTGGGGGAGGGGCACCGAACCACCCCAGGAACCTCTCTCTCTCTCTTTCAACTCCGTGCAAAATGCCGCCTTCAGATTCCCGGGGAAACTTGCCCACTTTGTGGAAGCACCCCATCAAAAAGAGGGGTGGCAAGGGGCGGGCGCGCCGCGGACACTCGAACCCCCAGCATACACCCGAGACAAAAACCCGGTTTCACGCTGCTCCACCGCCCTACTGCTCGGAGTCGGAGTTACTTCTTGTCCCACCCTTGGCACGCTCCCCACAAGCTCCAGCTCATTACCTGAGTCCCAGCCTCGGCGGGGCCTCCGGGGCTCAGCACGCCGCACACTGCCCAGGGCGGCCGGGCTGGTGGTGAGGTGGGACCGCGGCCGCCGCTCTCCCCTGCAGCTCCCGGCCGGTGGGCGGCTATTTATCCGGGCCAGCCGCGGCCCTGGCTCTTGCCGGAGTGTTGGACAATCGGTCCGCTACGCGCGGACCCGGGAGCCGCCGCCCTCTGCCCCCACCGACCCCCGCGGTGGCGGCAGCCACATGGAGCGGGGAAGCCGGCCCCCTTCTCTGGGCTCCACCTTCTCTTTCTCCTCCTCCTCCTCCTCCCCGGAGCTTTTCCTGTTGTCTTTTTCTCCCTTGTCTGCCTTTGCGGGGCACCCCGGCCAGTCTGAACCGGTTGTGACTGCGCGGGTGGCTGGGGGAAGGAGGAGGAGGCGGCGGAGGAGATGGAGGCGGAAAAACGGGCGGTAGGGGCGCTGCGCCTGCTCCCGCGGCTCTCGGCCCGGCCAGGAGTAGGGAGGGCACTGCCCGAGCCGCGGCCCCAGCCCTACCCGGCCTGGAGCCACCAAGGTCACGAGAGAGGTGGGCACTGCCGGCCAGGCGCCCTCTCGGTGCGCACACACGCGCGTCCCCAGGCGCCGCTGTGCCCCTGCCGCCCACCGCGTGCCCAGGCGGAGCCCGCCAAGGACCGTGCGCTTTTGGGGGCAGCCGGCGTCTAGAAATGAATGCAAGTAGTCCTTGGTCTCCCAGGCTCCCGGGGCCGCCGGCGCCCTCCTGGCCGGGGCTGTATACCCACCTGGCAGTGATCCCGGAGAAACAGGCACCAGAACTTTGTGGAGTCGGTGCTCCTGGGAAGTGAGGAGTGAGGATGCCAAGTGCTGTCTTTTGTGACAGCTCCGCGGAAAAAGAGGGCGTCCCGCAGTGCGCACACACACACACACACACACACACACAGACTGCTTCTAAGGACGTTCAGCCTGTCCCGCAGGTGAACTGCTCCAACAATACTACCATTGGCAATACTATCTTTGGCTGAAAGGTAATGGGCTTGGGGTCGGAGATGGATGTCTGTTTTATCCCTCACAGTCACTGCAGCAGCTGGTGGCTTGTCCATAGGCACCAGCGGTTCGCCAACCGTGGGAACCCTCCAAAGTAATACGCACTTTTTGTGTTCCTGTGTGTATGCATTTTTCTGGGAAGCCACACCATACTTTCTACTGGCTTCTCAAAGGGGACGGGGGTTACCCACCACCTTGATGAGAACTCCCTTTATACACTGAAAGTCACTGGTCCTGGCCTAGGCAAAGATTCTACATCTGGCAAAGGGTTGGTTTCAGAAGTAGGGATCAAGCTGCTGCGCCTCCGTTTCCTTGTCTATGAAATTTCCAAGAATCTTGCCTGTATGATGGAGTCTGTGTGGATGAGAGCTTAAAAACCTGTGGAGCCTAGGCAGCCATCTCATGTTTTCTTACAGCACAAACGTGGCGGAGGTTCTGCCATTTTGGCATTCATCGTTCCTTTCTACTCAGTTTACTGACTTTCAGGTTACAGGGAAGAGAATGACCAGTGTGAGTCAATAGTATTTTGTTTTGTTCTAAGATGGAAAAAGAGAAAGGGGGGAAAGTAACAGTGAGAATGAGAGCAAGGTGGGCCCAAGAATAAGTTCTGGAAGGAAAAATCGAGAAACTATACTGTCAACGCCATAAAAGACTTACTTCTGAAGAGGAGAGGGGACAAAGTAGGGGATTCTTAGGCTGTATTTTTTACCTGGTTTATTGTTACTCAAGTGCGTTCTTTACACGGATAATTTGTGTTCTTTTCTCTATATGTTGACCTATACAATGAAAATTTGTATTCTTTTCTCTATGTTTCAGTAAAATATTTTTTTTAAGTTTTTTTTTTTTTTTTTTTTTTTTTGACAGTCTTGTTCTTGTTCTGTTACCCAGGCTGGAGTGCAGTGGCATGATCTCGGCTCACCGCAACCTCCACCATCCAGATTCAAGCGATTCTCTTGCCTCAGCCTCCTGAGTAGCTGGGATTACAGGCATGCTAATTTTTGTATTTTTAGTGGAGACGAGCTTTCACCATGTTGGCCTGGTCTTGAACTCCTGACCTCAAGTGCTCCACCGCCTTGGACTCCCAAAGTGCTGAAATTACAGGCGTGAGCCACTGCACCTGGCCAATAAAAGATATTTTTAGCAAGTCTGTCTTTGATTCAAATACTTCCTAAGCACCAGAGCACATGTTATCTTGATTGTTGCTAAAACCAGTCAATGTATATGAACTTATGTTTGGGGGACAAGGAAACCATGCCTGGAAAGTATACTACATCCCCCAACTGGTTTCTGAAATTGACGAATCCCTGTTATCACTTGCACCAAATTTTCCCAGATTTTTTTTTGGAAGAGTATATGGCCAGCACTTCCATTTCTACTCAGGCCAGCCCTTGCCTATCAACTAAGAACCAAAAATGAGCTGCTGCTCACACACAGGGTTGCTCCCAGCTTTAGATGGCTGCAGGGCCAGGCTTCTAATGCAATGAATGAAGTGGCTAGAAGGGAGCTTGGAGGGCTCAGAGAGCTGGAATCTGGCCCTGAGGTAGTGGACTCTTGACTCAGGGGACTGTTGCCAGGCTGGAATATGAAAATTGCCCCCATCATCTTGTGAAGGTTCATTGTTCAGTCACACTGCAAGAAAGCACTGAGACATATAAGAGAGGACTCAGAGATCTAGTCAAGCCCTGGCACTTTACTTGCAAAAGGAATTTGACCGGGAGAAGCTCAAGATGTGTTCCAGATCACTGTGGGGGTGGGGGAGGCAGGTAAGCCAGCAGAGATAAGATTAAAACCACCTCTCTATGCCCCCAAGTTTTTACCTCCAACAACAAAAAAGATGCAAAATTCGCTGCCTTTGGAAGAAAAGGAACGTGAGAAATGCTTTTAAAGAAAAGTTGAGGCTGGGCGTGGTGGCTCACGCCTGTAATCCAAGCACTTTGGAGGCCAAGGTGGGCAGATCACCTGAGATCAGGAGTTCAAGACCAGCCTGACTAACCTGGTGAAACCCCGTCTTTAATTAAAAAAAAAAAAAAAAGAATTAAGAAAAATAAAAGGGCTGGGCACGGTGGCTCAGACCTGTAATCTCAGCACTTTGGGAGGCCGAGGAGGGCGGATCACCTGAGGTCAGGAATTCAAGACCAGCCTGGCCAACATGGTGAAACCCCTTCTTTAAAAAATAAATAAATAGGCTGGACATGGTGGCTCATGCCTGTAATCCCAGCACTTTGGGAGGCCGAGATGGGTGGATCACCTGAGGTCAGGAGTTCGAGACCAGCCTGGCCAACATGGTGACACCCCATGTCTATTTAAAAAATAAAAATAAAAAAAAATAAGAAAAATAAAAATAAAAAAATAAAAAAAAAGAAAAGTTGATACAGAGGTGTCAACTAAATAAAGGAGTCCATTCCTTGCTTTGTATTGTTATTATGAAGCATTTGTAAAGAGCTTCATAATTTGTGAAATGATATAAGGTCTCCCTTTCTTAAACTGTTTGCCACCTTAGTCCTTCAGAGAATGAGATGGATGGAGAAATTAACCTAAAGTTGTTCTTTGGTCCTTATCCCAGCAAGGAAGCAGAAACACAAAACGCAGAGGGCAGAGCAAGGTGTCATAAGGTCAGGGGAAGGTGGTGCACTTGACCAGCACCCAATTCACTGGTCCAGTGCTGGCCTGGCTGACCAGACTTTCCTCCCTGACTTATCACACCATGCAGGTTTCTTTTCTTTTCACATGACGTTCTTCTCCTGTTATGAATGACAGCATAGCTACAAAGACTACTACTACACTTTGTAATAAAAACAATGAGAGAAAACTGCCTTTCGGCTTTTATAGCAGTTGGCTTGGAGATCTATCCGTAAACCATTCTATTAATTCCAATTTATTCTCTCACACTCTAACAGATAAATGGTCAGAAAATAATAAAAGTGGATAAATCATTCTCTCTTATGCTTATAGAGCTTTTGTTTAAAAGGACACTTTTTCAAATGTTTAAAGTGACCTTCAAGATATACTATATTGTATTTTTATTTGCAATTATCTAGAATACCATTTCATATTTACCTGCTTTTATCTTTTATCATACTATCTGACTGAAGTTTTTTTTAATGTAGGGGAAATGAGGAATATAAATAAATGGTGTTGTTTCGTTTGGTTTTTTAGAGACATGGTCTCACTTCTCAACAAGGCTGGAGTGCAGTGACATGATCAGGGTTCACTTCATCCTAGAACCCCTACGCTCAAGGGATCCTTCACCTTAGCCACCTAAGTAGCTAGGCTACAAGCATGCACCACAACATCCAGCTAATTAAAAAAGTTTTCTGTAGGGATTGGGGCTGGCCATCTAGCCCAGGTGTTCGAGATCAGGCTGATCTCAAACAGCTGGGCTCAAGTGAACCTGCCTTCTTGGCCTCCCAAAGTGTTGGGATTATAGCCATGAGCCACCATGGCCAGACTGGTTAAGTATTGGTATCTTCATTTTACAGATGAAGACACTGGGGTTCAGAGAGGCTAAGTTACTTGCTGAGTCACTCAGTGGGTCAGTGATGGAGTGAGATTCTGAGACTGGCCTGGCTAATTGTTAAGCCTGTGCTCTTCCCAACATACTTTAGAAAATGATTCAAGGCTGGGGAGAGCTAACAATTACTGACTTCTTACACTAATTTAAAGCTTCACAAGAAACCTAAGAAGAAGGTTCTACTACTCTCACCTGCCTTTTACCAATAATGAGCAAGAACTAGAGAGAAGCTAAATAATTTACCATCAATCACATAATGAGAAGTGAAGCTAAGCTTTGAACCTCTGTTGGGAACCAGCCCAACCCCTAATGTGGGCATCCTTAGTCCCGGCGGTGACAAGGGATTGAGAAAAGGAAATAAAGACAGAGACACAAAAGTAGAATTTACAGCATGGGTCCAGGGGACCAATGCCGGCATGGAAACCGTGTTGGCCCCTAGCTCTGGGTTCCAACACTTTTATTATGTGCATAATCTCATTGATCTTATGGGCGTGGAGGGGAGAGTGGAGGGGTAGGTAAGATGGGTTGGAAGCACTTGAGATCCTTGTAAGACATGCTAAACTAGTACTCAAGTTTATCTTGGATTGTTATCAGGGTGCAGCTGCATCAGAACTATAGCGGATAAGGAGCCACCTGGTCTGACCACACCCAATGCATCAAGGGGCTTTTATCTCCTGAGCATTGAGGACATACAGCAATTAAAATCACTCCACAGTCCAAGAACCTAGGCAGAGCCTGAGGCGTTCTGTGATCTCTGCCCTGCAAGGCTTTTCTCCTCCTTGCCAGCTCCCATCTGCAAAGACCCTCCCTGGTCTTGTGAGCAGAGGTCACCTCCCTTCTCAGAGATCTTTGCACAAACCCTCTTTATGAGACCTTCATGCAGTTTCCATGTTGAGAAGGCTTTCATGGGACCAGAGCCGTATTGCCTGTTCTGCAGCCACCCCGGTGTTCCCTGGTGTTACTGCACTCTCGAATGGTCTTTACCTTAGGCCTCCTGTTGCCCTTGATTTCTAATTAACTGCATCAATAATATAGTTTAGTTTGGTGTATAAACTTCAGTGTACTCTGAGCCAGGTAAGCTTATAATTATTATTATTTTTTTTAAGACGGGGGTTTCACCATGTTGGTCAGGCTGGTCTTGAACTCCGGACCTCAGGTGATCCGCCCAACTTAGCCTCCAAAGTGCTTGGATTATAGGCGTGAGCCATGGCGCCCGGCCGCTTATAATTATTTAGCTAGAATTAACATAGGTCTCCCCCGGCTATCTTGACCCACAAACTTCAGTGACCCTGCTCTGAACCGTCACTCTAAATTCTCATGAAAGTGGAAATCAGAAACATAAAATTATACAGAATGTGCATATTCTCATGTATAAGAAAAATTAAGGCCTGATAAGGTTAAGAGAGCTACCCAAAGTTAGAGGGCACCAAAGTAAATGAGACAGGCAGACACAAGCAATGTGAGTCCAGGGTCCTCACAAAATGTAGGACCTCCAGCTGTGCTTACAAAGCTTTATACCAGGCTCCACCAGAGTACTTGGCACATAGCAGGTTCTCAAAAGTGCACTGAAGGAGAGGAAGAGAAAACTTCTGCATGTGTCCAGGACAGTTTAAAGCTATTTCCCGGCCGGGCGCGGTGGCTCACGCCTGTAATCCCAGCACTTTGGGAGGCTGAGGCGGGTGGATCACGAGGTCAAGAGATCGAGACCGTCCTGGTCAACATGGTGAAACCCCGTCTCTACTAAAAATACAAAAATTAGCTGGGCATGGTGGCACGTGCCTGTAGTCCCAGCTACTCGGGAGGCTGAGGCAGGAGGATTGCTT
>PVKV010005487.1:0-17743 GCA_004027835.1 Alouatta palliata | reverse complement strand
GAAAAAAAATAAAAAAAATAAAGCCATTTCCCACATTTTAAATCCACTCATAGAATCATATATGTCACAAATTCAGCTCACGTGATCTACAGTGTCATCAGTAAGGAAGGGTTTACTGCCAAAGGCCGGGTGTGGAGTTCAAATGCACCAATGGATCCAATTTCTTCCTGTGAAAATACAGGTGGAGTAGATGAATACTATATAAAAATAAACACAAGATGAGCGAATCCAATCTTTTTATGAAATAGTGCCGGTTTTTTAAATGTGCTTTTGCCTAAGTATTTGACTTAGATGTATTACATAAAGTTTCAGACAGCGACAGATTTCAGTTCAAAGTGTTAAATTTTAGCCTTCTTCTCTTCTTCGTTACCACATGTAAGAGAAGAGCTTGACTTTTACTCTATGTACAGGGTCCATACTGCCTAAGATTTGTAGATAGTCCAAAGAGTTCGCCCCCTGTTTCATTAAGTAAATAATTTTTATTTCGAAAATATGGTCACCTTAGATCTATCTATTCAACAGGCTGCAATTTTGATTTCTTCGGAATGATTTAGAAGAAGGCAACTAACCCATGAAAGTGAGTTATACAGGAAAAAGCATACCCTTGGGGGAAAAAAAGTAGTCAAGCAGTTAACAGTATTTAAATCAATGAAATCAGTGCAGACTGAAATCAATGCAGACAGAAGCAATCTAAAAGGATGCATTAATTATCCTCCATTTACCTGACCCCAGGCTGGACTCACACAGAATGGTTTGCTCATCTGTTTCTACCACTTACCACATTGCAGAGATACATACACTTTTCCATCAAAGAACTTGGGAGTTATTCCAAACTAGAGCCATCTATGCTGTAGATATGAAATGTGTCCCCTGCTTTATGGTTTTTGTTTGGTTGGTTGGTCAGTTCCGGTGTTTGTTTTTGTTTTGTTTGAGGCAGGGTCTCTGTTACCCAGGCAGGAGTGCAGTGGCATGATTTTGGTTCACTGCAACCCCAACCTCTCAGGCTCAAGTGATCCTCCCACTTCTGCCTCCCAAGTAGCTGGGACCACAGGCATGCAGCATCACGCTCAGCTAATTGTTTGTGTATTGGGGGAAGTGTAGATAGGGTCTCAGTATATTGTCCAGGCTGATCTCAAACTCTGGGGCTCAAGTGATCCTCCTGCCTCTGCCTCCCAAAGTGCTGGGATCATAGGCATGAGCCACCACGCCCAGTATGCTTTATTTTGAAGATGTTTCTGAATCCTGCCTTCTCAATATCCATGTTTGTTTTTACATAATTAATAGTGATCTACTTGATAATTCAATGATTTAAATATTTAATCTTAATAATATTTAATGTTAATAATTTAATCTAAAAACCAAAGCTCACATTTTAAAGAAATTACTATACCAGTGTATTAGGGTCTGAGCAGGAAACAGGATTCATGCCAGATAGTCAAATAAAGAAATCTTAAGGCAAAAACACTTTATAGCAATGTGGGCAGAGGCAAAAGAATAAATAGGAGGCACCCAAAGATGAGGGACAGTGGGAGTCTTTACTGCTCCCGGGGCTTCAGTGACAAAGGGAAGACGTAGTGTGCCCAGGGCCTGGACTAGCAGCACTTGAAGGGGGCTGGAATTGGGAAGGAAGGTGGTTTGTTCTCAAAGACAAGGCATCAAAATGAGTGTAGAGCAAATAAAATACCCTCGCCTCTCTCTTTGCTCTCAGATCTCTTGGTGGTGCCTACCCTTGGCCAAGCCCAAGCAGAGGCAGGCATTGAGGGAGCCCCGGGAATGCTGCCTCTAAGGGTTCAGCCTCCCAGGAACAGAATCAAAGAGGGGCAAAAACTGGATTGGGATGGGGGGGTGGCAAATGAAGAATGACTAGAACCACCATGCACTGTGCTAAGTACTTTACCTATATAATTTTATTTTCATAATGACAACCTTACAAGGTAGGTACAATTTCTTCCATCCAAAAAATGAAAACACAGAGGTATGGAGATTAAACCCAGGCTGTCTGACTCTGGATTCTGTGCTCTCAACTACTACTATTTAACCAAGCTGTATTAAAAATAACATTTTCTTTTTTTTCTTTTGAGACAGAATCTCGCTCTGTCACCAGGCACAAGGCTGGAGTGCAGTGGCGTGGGCTCGGTTCACTGCAACCTCCACCTCCCAGGTTCAAGCAATGCTCCTGCCTCAGCTTCCCAAGTAGCTGGGACTACAGGTGTGCGCCATCATGCCCAGCTAATTTTTGTATTTTTTAGTAGAGACGGGGTTTCACCATGTTGGCCATGTTGGTCTCGATCTCTTGACCTCGTGATCCGCCCACCTTGGCCTCCCAAAGTGCTGGGATTACAGGCGTAAGCCACCGCACTCGGCTAAAAATAACATTTTCAACTGGATGTGGTGGCACGTCTGTAGTCCCAGCTATTGGGAAGCTAAAGCAGGAAAATTGCTGAAGCTCAGAAGTTTGAGTCCAGCCTGGGCAACATAGTAAGACTCCTGACTCTAAAAACAAATAAGTAGGTAAATAAAAATGATATTTTAAAACTACTTACCTCATTAGAAACCACTTAGCTAGTAACATACACGCTCTGTGTTTGTATGTTCATCATCATCATCACTCCTATTTTAATAAGTTTGCCCTAATTTCATCAGCAATTCTCCTACGGTAGTCTCGTGAATTTTATGTTGATTCTGCCATCTTAAACCTTCTATCCTTTTCTTCAGTTCTGGAGATGCACCTTATTTGTTATCTATACCATAAATTCCCATGTATGAACTACAAGATATACTGTAATTTTATTTATTCATTCATCAAATAATTCTTGTAGCCTGGGCGTGGTGGCTCACACCTGTAATCCCGGCACTTTGGGAGGCCGAGGCAGGTAGATCATTGAGGTCAGGAGTTCAAGACCAGCCTGGTCAACATGGCGAAACCTCAACTCTACTAAAAATACAAAAAAAAAAAAAAAAAAGAAAGAAAGAAAAAAAGTTGGCTGGGCCTGGTGGTGGGCATCTGTCATCTCAGCTACTCAAGAGGCTGAGGCATGAGAATCACTTGAACCTGGGAGGCTGAGGTTGCAGTGAGCAGAAATTGTGCCATTACACTCCAGCCTGGGCCACAGAGTGAGATGCTGTTTCAAAAAATAAAAATTAAAAGAAAATAATAAATCTTGTCTATTTTGTGCCACACATCATATAAAACAAAGGAGGTTGCAATCTAGGAAAGAAGATTGACAACAATTACTAGTATGGGCTAATCACCCATGGTACAAATCAGGGAACTTGTGCTATGTTAAAGAAACACAGAGTCCGAGGCACTGCTTGGCTTGACAGGGAGGCATTCCAAGACAGAAAGGAGAGCATCTGCAAAGTCTTCATGACATGAAAGACTCCCATGGTATGCTGGGAAATTACAGTGGATTATTACAAATGATTAAAAGTCAGAATATTTGTGGAAAGTGGAAGGTAAACAAACATAGGGCTTTTAAATGCAGGTAACAGTTCCCATCTCTTGGCAGGTTGGCATAAATTGGAAAACCTGGAAGGACCCAGGTCCATTTAGAGATCTCATTGGTAGAGACTACATATCCTCATGAGAAAATTAATGAGCTCCATCCTTGCAGGGTTTTATTCAAGATTCAAATTCCCAGAAGAAAGTGTGACTGACTTGACTTGGGCCATGTAACCATCTCTAAGGTAGGGAAAGACAGGGCACTTTGAGAGTACTCATTAGGGGAGAGATGATTCTCCATAAACAAGCTGGGATGCTGACTAGCAAGAAAACAACAAATGTTCTCTACGATGGTTTAGACCACGGAAGGTCTCATCTTCATATGAAGATTATTCAGCAAAGGAGAAGCACTGAAGCACTCTAAACAGAGGAAGGACATGGTTGAATTTGTGTTTCAAGGTGATAACTCTTAGAAACCACGTTGAAGGGTGCACTGATTGGAAAGGAGACTAGTTAGAAAGCTGATTTAACAGTTGAGGCAAAAGATAGGAAAACTTAAAATCTATAAAATTATAACATGATAGAGGGACCAATTTGAAAGATTGAGAAGTACCACACAACTGGTAGTTGCTGTGATTAGTAAAGGTCTAAGATAGTTTCTGGATTTCCAGTTAGAGCTTAGAATGAAAGAACAAAGAATTGCTAGAAAATGAGGGAAGTGTGCCTCACACTGCAGGATCCTCTAGGATAGTTCCAATTTCAAATATGATGTCTCATCATTCCAATAACACACAAAAAGTTCATGAAACTCAGCATTATTGAATCTAAAATACATCTTCAAGATTTCTTTTGCGACTGGAAATGGTACAGAATTATTTTGTCAGACTCAGTTTCTTGATCTGTGACTTGGTAAATATAATCATAGATCCCTGAAGAGATGCAACAGAAACAAAAAATGGAAGACCTGTGAGATACCAGTATACTGAGGAATGGTGTCTGATAAAGTGAGTGCTAAAGTTTCACTGGAAATAGGCCTGTCCTAACCAAGAAGAATCAGAAATTGATGATTAGGCTAAAGAGGTCTTTAGCCTAAAAAAAAAAACAGAGAGACAATATCTTTTGGCAATAAGAAGCTAACATCTGTCAAATCCTTGGAGTACAGCTGGCTCAGATAGAAGCATGCCAATAGTTCCTCTATCCTCAACCAAATTATCATTGTGTATTTAGATGAAAAGTCATTATGTTTCCAAATCTACAGAGAGGTATGACCCACAGTGCACATACTTGGATCCATCACAAAGACTCTGGTACCCACCAATCTAAGGCTGAATTAACCATCAACATTATGA
Source organism: Alouatta palliata (assembly GCA_004027835.1). NCBI lineage: Eukaryota > Metazoa > Chordata > Mammalia > Primates > Atelidae > Alouatta > Alouatta palliata. The sequence continues at coordinate 12,952 of PVKV010005487.1, read as the reverse complement.
ACAATAATAATTATAGGCATTTTCTTTTACTGAATGTGGTCCTTCAGACATCCTTAGAGGCACAAAGAGGTTGCTTCTGTGTGTTTTAATTCCTAGGGATTTTTTGTCTTGATTATTTCTCTTAGTCACACATGGTCATGAATGCTCTTTTTGAGACTGCTGAATCTAAGCCTGAGTCTTAGGAAAAGGACCCTGGAGATTAGCAGGTGAACCTCATCTTCAATGTAGGATTGAATCTTCTAATTTTTTAGATAAAGAAACAGAAAGCCCAAGAGGTTAAAAGAAGCAGAGGACATACAGGAAAAGAGCACAGACCCTGAAGCCAAGACTACCTATTTGCTTCGTAATCTTGATGAGGGTCCTTATCTTCTTTGTGCCTGTTTCATCACCTATAAAATGGGCAAAATCATACCTACCTCATATGGTAGTTGTGAAGATTCATGAATTAAACAAGAAAAAGTGTTCAGAACAGCCTAACACCTAGTAAGTAAGTGCTATCTGAGTACTTGTTGTCATGAGTATACCAAAGAACCCATGGCAAGTAATGTTCTGAACCTACTTGTCCTAAAGTTAAAAGAAGAAAATTTTATCCATTGACACATTTACAATGACTATGAATGGATGTCATATACACTATTCTTTTATCTCCATCACACAACTGGCATCTGGGTTATTCAGATTCATCCAAGAAGTTTCAGTAGTGACAAGCAGGTATGGTAACCAGTTCAGAGAATCAAAGTCCGGAGATCAAAATAATCTGAAACGTGGCCTTTTAATGTGAATTTAAATAGAATTAAATCACTCCTCAGGCAACACCCTTCTTCCACATCACATCAATATTTCTGTAACTCGGGTACATCTTCTGTCAACTGTGGTCTTAATGAAGTAAAGGATTGGATTCTGCCTTAGATGTAATTCTTGGAAAGGCTGCTAGTTCAACTTTTCTTTGGCTGGTCAAGATTATTTTTCAATAGGTTCTCTAGCCAATAGTGTTACAATATATACCAAATAAATTAAGAAATGAACATTGCTATGAGTTGGAAAAATAAATACCTAATGGAACTCCTGTGGTGCTGACAAGTGTAATTTGCAAAAAGGTTGACTTACCAAGTGTGGCCCAAATGGCATATTTTATAAAAAGAAGTATGTAACTAATGAATAACCAAAGCAAAACACTCAATATGCAGAGAACCCGCTTGCGGAAAATTAGCTATGATAATTATGTGTAGTACACAGTATTCCTCCAACCGTGCAATAATAAAGTAATCTCTTAAAGTATAAAATAGCAAAGCAAATATTCGGCACCGCACACATACCAGGCGTAGCGTAGATACCCAGTGATGTCGTAGGAAAATAAATGTAATGACTGTCCATGGAAAAGTATCTCATGTTAACTTGGATCTTCATTACTTGACATCAGGCACTTGAAGAAAATGTGAGAAATTTCTTATGTAATTAATGATTTAATATGCAATGGGTAATAAGGAACCCCAATAATAAGGTATGTTATTACTAGATGGCATAAAAGAGAAATTCAAAGAAAATAAATGAAAATTTTAAAACTCAAACTTTTTTTTTTTAAAGACGGGGTTCCACCATGTTGGTCAGGCTGGTCTTGAACTCCCAACCTCAGGTGATCCACCCGCCTTGGCCTCCAAAGTGCTTGGATTACAGGCGTGAGCCACTACGCCCAGCCAAAATTCAAACTTCTTACTTTGGTTTGAGTTTTAAAACTTTCATTTTTTAAAAATTTCTTTATTTCATAATCTGCCTATTTAACATATGAAATGCTGAATTATCAGGTGTCAAAAATGTGCTTCCCCTCCTATAGATTAGGAGAAAATATTTTCAAAAACTATAAAAGTGAGGCAGCCACTTTGTAACATAGTCTGGCAGTTCCTCAGAAGGTTAAAGATAGAGTTACCTTATGAGCCAATAGTTTCCACTCCTGGGTATATAACCAAGAAAAATGAAAACATGCCCTCACAAAGACTTGAGCATGAATGTTGATAGCAGCATTATTCACATTAACCAAAAAGTAGAAACAACCCAATGCCCGCTGACTGATGAACAAATAAAGAAAATATGGTATATCCATATAATGGAATATTATTCTGTTGTAAAAGTACTTATAAATGTTACAATTTATAAGTACAAAAGTACTTATAAATACTAAGTGGAAAGAAGCCAGGCAGGAAAGGCTACACATTATATGATTCCTTTATATGAACATTGCAGAATTTAGGTGAATATATAGAGACAGAAAGAAGATTACTGGTTGCCTAGGGCCGAAGAGGGGGACCTGTTTGGGAGAGAAGGTGGAGAAGCTTCTTCAGTGTACTAATGGGCATAGGGTTTCCTTTTAGGATGATGAAATTTGCTAAAATTGATTGTGATGAGGATTGCACAAGTCTGTAAATATGCTAAAAAGCATTGAATTGTATACTTTAAATTGTATGTCAATTCTATATCAAGTGAATTGTATGGTATAAGAATTATATCTCAAAAAAGCTGTTACTAAAAAAATATAGCAGATGTAACTTTAGCTCTGCTTGTGTGTGTGTGTGTGTGTGTGTGTGTATTTGTTGTCGTTGTTTTTTTTTTTTTACTTTCATTTTTTTTTTTTCATTTTTTACAAAGATGGGGTTTCACCGTGATGGCCAGGCTGGTCTTGAACTCCTGACCTCGGGTGATCCACCCACCTCGGCCTCCCAGAGTGCTAGGATTACAGGCATGAGCCACTGCACCTGGCTGCTTTCATTTTTTTCTGATTTTTTTCTCCTTTGTTTTTTGTTTGTTTGTTTGTTTTTTGCTTTGTTTTTTAGATGGAGTCACTCTCGCTCTGTTGCCAGGCTGGAGTGCAGTGGTGCGATCTCAGCTCACTGCAACCTCCAGCTCCCGGGTTCAAGCGATTCTCCTGCCTCAGCCTGACGAGTAGCTGGGACTACAGGTATCCGCCAACATACCCGGCTAATTTTTGTATTTTCAGTAGAGATGGGGTTTCACCATGTTGGCCAGGATGGTCTCAATCTCTTGACCTCATGATCTGCCAACATCAGCCTCCCAAAGTGCTGGGATTACAGGGGTGAGCCACCATGCCCAGCCCCTTTATTTTATTTTTATATGAGTAAGTTCTTTAGTGGTGATTTCTGAGATTTCAGTGTATCCATCACTGGAGCAGTGGACACTGTACCCAGTGTGTAGTCTTTCATTCTTCACCACCCTCCACCCTTTCCCTCAAGTCCCCAATGTCCAATGTATCATTCTTATGCGTTTGCATACTCATAGCTTAGCTCCCACTTATGAATGAGAACATACGATGTTTGGTTTTCCATTCCTGAATTGCTTCGCTTAGAATAATGGTCTCCAATTCCATCCAGGTTGCTGCAAATGCCATTATTTAATTCCTTTTTATGGCTGAGTAGTATTCCATGGTTTACATATATATATTACAATTTACTTATTCACTCGTTGATTGATGGGCATTTCGGCTAGTTCTATATTTTTTGCAGTTGTAAATTGTGCTGCTATATACATGTCAAGTATGTTTTTTGAATAATGACTTCTCTTCCTCTGGGTAGATAACCAGTAGTGAAATTGCTGGATCAAATGGTAGTCCTGCTTTTAGTTCTTTAAGGAATCTCCACACTGTTTTCTATAGTGATTGTACTAGTTTATATTCCCACCAGTAGTGTGAAAGTGTTCTCTTTTCACCACATCCATGCCAACATCTATTATTATTTGATTACAAGAATTACAGCCATTCATTGTGGTTTTGATTTGCATTTCTCTGCTCATTAGTGATGGTGAGCATTTTTTCATACATTTGTTGGCCATTTGTGTATCTTCTTTTGAGAATTGTCTATTCATGTCCTTGGCCCGCTTTTTGATGGGATTGTTTGTTTGTTTTTTCTTGGTAATTTATTTGAGTTCCTTGTACATTCTGGATATTGGTCCTTTGTCAAATGTATAGGTTGCGAAGATTTTGTCCCACTCTGTGGGTTGTCTGTTTACTCTGCTGATTGTTTCTTTTGCTGTGCTGAAGCTTTTTAGTTTAATTAAGTCCCATTTATTTATCTTTGTTTTTGTTGCATTTGCTTTTGGGTTCCAGGTCATAAAGTCTTTGACTAAGCCAATGTCTATAAGGGTTTCTCCAATGTTATCTTCTAGAATTTTTATGGTTTAAGGTCTTATATTTAAGTCTTTCATCCATCTTGAGTTGATTTTTGCATAAGAGAAGAGACAAAGATCCAGTTTCATTCTTCTACATGTGGCTTGCCAATTATCCCAGCACCATCTGCTGAATTTGTATCCTTTCTCCACTTTATGTTTTTCTTTGCTTTGTTGAAGATCAGTTGGATGTAAGTGCTTGGCTTTATTTCTGGGTTCTCTACTCTGTTCCATTGGCCTATGTGCCTATTTTTATACTAGTACCATGCTGTTTTGGTGACTATGACCTTATAGTATAGTTTCAAGTCAGGTAATATGATGCCTCCAGATTTTTTCTTTTTGCTTAGTCTTTCTTTGGCTATGGGGGCTCTTTTTATGGTTCAATACGAATTTTAGTATTGTTTATTCTAGTTCTGTGAAGAATGATGGTAGTATTTTGATGAAAATTGCATGGAATTTGTAGATTGCTTTTGACAGTATTGTCATTTTCACAATATTGATTCTACACATACATACATGTCAATTGAATTGTATAATATCTGAATTATATCTCAATAAAGCTGTTACTAAAAAAAAACCCAGATATAATTTTAGCTCTGCTTGTGGTTTTAAAAAATACGTCAGAAAGGCCAGGTGCAGTGGGTCCCAGCACTTTGGGAAGCCAAGGCAGGCGGACCACGAGGTCAGGAGATTAAGACCATCCTGGCCAACATGGTGAAATCCCATCTCTGCTAAAAATACAAAAATTAGCTGGGCATGGTGGTGCATACCTGTAGTCCCAGCTACTCAGGAGGCTAAGGCAGGAGAATTGCTTGAACCAGGGAGTCGGAGGTTGCAGTGAGCCGAGGTTGTGCCATAGCACTCCAGCCTGATGACAGAGTGAGACTCCATCTAAAAAAAAAAAAGTCAGAAAAACACGGCCTTTCAATTAATCTAGTAGAGCAACAGAGCTGCTTAATATTGTGGCAAGTTAGGGGTCAGACAAGATCAACTTGGAATAACCATGAAAAATCACCACCTTCAGAGAGAGGATTCACTGTTTAAATTGTGACATATGCTGCGAGAAAGGACACAGAACAATACATAGGGCCAGGCGCAATGGCTCACACCTGTAATCCCAGCATTTTGTGAGGCCGAGGTGGACAGATCACCTGAGGCCAGGAGTTTGAGACCAGCCTGGACAACATGGCAAAACCCTGTCTCTACTAAAAATACAAAAATTAGCTGAGCGTGGTGGTGTGCACCTATAATCCCAGCTACTCGGGAGACTGAGGCAGGGAGAATCACTTGAACCCGGGAGACGGGGGTTACAGTGAGCCTGGATTGCATCACTGTACTCCAGTATGGGTGACGGAGTGAGACTCCATCTCAAAGAAAAAAAAAAAGAACAATACATAGAGAAGCTCTATCTTCTGCCACTGGAAGTTTCCCTAATCATCCATGTTGCAGGATAAATGTCAGAAGTTATGTAGAAGCTGATTTTTATCAATCCTGAAAAATTAGCTCCCCACAACTCACTAAGCTGTAGTCACACTGGGCTTCTATAGTGTCTTTATTAGCAGTGTGAGAGTCTGATCTCATGCTACTTTTAAAGACATATCTGAGACTGGGTAATTTATAAAGAAAAGAGGTTTAATTGACTCACAGTTCCACATGGCTAAGAAGGCCTCACAATCATGATGGAAGGCAAATGAGGAGCAAAGTCATGTCTTACCTGGTGGAAGGCAAGAGAGTGTGTGCTTTATAAAACCATCAGATCACGTGTGACTTATTCACTATCATGAGACCAGTATAGAGGAAACTGGCCCCATGATTCAATTATCCCCACCTGGCCCTGCCTTTGACATGTTGGGACTATTACAATTCAAGGTGAGATTTGGGTGGGCACTACCAAACTGTATCAGCTTACTAATGCTTTAGTGAGTCCTGCCCCAAGGGTCTTTGTATCTGCTTTCCTTGGCATCTGAGTCCTCACTCTTCCTCCAGGCCTCCACCTAGCAGGCTCCTCACCAGTCAAGTCTGCTCCAATGTAGCTTTCTCAGGAAAACGTTCAAAGCTTCTGCTAGCTAAAATATTCTTCCTCCACCTAAGTTCTCTCTCTCTTTGCTCTGTTTTACTTTCTCCACAGTAGATGAAATTCTCATGTGTTTATCAACTTCTCATCTGCCTTCCTCCCTGAAAACAAGCTCCATAATGACAGGGGCCCCACCTGCCTGGTACTCTGATATACCCTGTACCTACAACACTGCCAAGTAGGCTATGGGTACTTGATATATATTTATTGCGTGAATGATCTCCCTGGCATAAGTCATAATCAACTTCCATATACAACACCCAAAAGGGCAAGCTCTGAACTTGATATTGCAGCTTATACAAGAGTCCAGAGAACAGTCTGTAGCTGCCTCCTGGCTAAAAGGCCAAATGAATCTCCAGGCTCACACTGGAAACCTAGTTGGCCACCAAGGACTTCCTGTGCCTTAGCACTAATCCTTCCTCACCCTACTCTCATGTCAGATGGCAGATCGCCCTGAGGGGCCTTTCCTGTGGGTTTATAAATAAGTCTGGGCTCATTGTTGATCATAGACTGGCCTACATAGCATCTTGCCCTGCGTTTGCTCGGTGAGTGGGACAGCTCCCAGTAAGATCAGTAAACAGTCATGCAGAGAACAGCTCAAAACAACACCCTGGGTCTAAGTGGTCACAGAAACTTCACACATTTAAGATCCCCTCTCAAACCTTGCCCCCCATCTCTATAGAGACAGTTCATCCCAATTATGTGATAGACAGGAATTGTTCATTCCTTTTTTTTTTTTTTTCTAGATTTTAATGTTCCTTCCACTGCAAATCGAGGAATTGTTCATTCTTACTGGAACAGCTCTCTGATTTACTTTTCTTGTAAGTCATTATATTCAAGTGGACACTCAAATATTACCCCATCTACAACCCTTAATGAGTCACTCAGTGCTTCATAAACTTTAGAGTGCTGGTCACATAAGAGGTGTCATTATAAAGCCCAAACAATTGGAATTGTTTCCAAATTATACCTATACTTGTAAGTTCTTTGAAAACAAATTGTTTAAAATAGTACCTGAGATGTTTCAATTATTCAAAAAATCACATTAAAGGTCAGGCATGGTGGCTCACGCCTGTAATCCAAGCACTTTGGAGGCCAACGCGGGCGGATCACCTGAGGTCAGGAATTCATGACCAGCCTGACCAACATGGTAAAACCCTGTCGCCTTAAAAAAAAATAAAAATAAAAAAATAAAAAATAAATTACATTAAAATGATTTTAATGGGTGCAGCTTTAATTTATTTGGGTACTGAACACAGAACAGTGATCTGAGACTCCCATTTATAAGGCCTGACTTCATATTTAATAACACACAAAAAAATGGAGCTTAATGACTGGAGAATACATATGCCATTTTATTACAGACTAAAGACTTAGAAAAGAGGAAAGAGGGCTGGGCACGGTGGCTCACGCCTGTAATCCAAGCACTTTGGAGGCCAAGGTGGGCAGATCACCTGAGGTCAGGAGTTCAAGACCAGCCTGACCAACATGGTGAAACCCCATCTTAAAAAAAAAAAAAAGGAGGAAAGAGTTATCGATAAAGTAAGACCTTACAAATGATATGTTTAGAACAGACATAACACGTTGCATTTTCACTCATTGAATGCTTGAGTTAGAATTGGGATGCCCTCATCCCAATTCTAGTTCAAACCTCTCATCTTCCAAATGAGGAAGCAGTGAGGTAAGCAACTCCTCTGGCTTGTTATGAGGCAGAATCACTGAATGGTTTCAATTATTGGCAACAGGATTCTAGAGGCAGATGGTTTTGAGTTGGGGGTCTGGTTCTCTCACCTTTTAGCTGCATCACCACAGTTAAGATGTCCTGTATGAACCTGGGCATCTTACTATATTTCTCTGAACCTGCATTTTCTCATCTATGAAATGGAAATACCTCATATTGATTCATAATGTATGCAAAATACAGCACAGTACATTTATTTATAAATAACAAGGGTTCTGGAAGGCATTTTCTGACCTCTCTTCTTAATTCAGAACAATTTCTTCAAGTGATTACAGCACTAAGAAGGATGCAAGTCCACTTGAATAAATACCAAGAGATTATGAAATTAATAGCACAGAGATATCTGTGCTCAGATATGGCCTATCTATTAGTGGCACGTGAAGAAACGCTGTTCAGTTCAGTTGGAGGGTTAATTATAACAGCACAGGTAGACATTAAGTTCTATGAAACATCACAGAAATCCACCAGAGGAAATTCTGTGTTACCCAGTCCCATGTATGTATGGCAAATACATACATATTTGCCATGGATATTGTTACAATCCTTTTCCAATTCTACTAAAGGCAGTCACAGATTCGTTACCTCAAAGAGCTACTCTTGTCTTCCTGATGTTTATAACAATGACTTGGATTTACATAACTCCTTTCTGGCATGTATTTTCATGTGAGTTTCACCCCAAATTATTTGACATTCACAGATTTCTACGTGATATGCAAAGCATATCATATTTGTGCCATTTTTTGGGTGTGTCTGTCTTTATTTTAATGCAGGAGGAGTATGAGACCCAGAAAGACTAAGCGACTTGTCCAAATGTCACATAGCTCAGTAGCCAGAGCAACAAGATGGCAGAAACACTTAGTCACGTGAGTTGCCCAGGACTTCTCATAAGATGTGTATGGAACACTGGGGATCGTGTTAGAATGTGGATTCTGGCTGGACGTGGTGGCTCACACCTGTAATCCAAGCACTTTGGAGGCCAAGGCGGGCGGATCACCTGAGGTCGGGAGTTCAAGACCAGCCTGACCAACATGGTGAAACCTTGTCTTAAAAAAAAAAAGAAAAAAAAAGAATGTGGATTCTGAATTCAGTAGGTCTCAGGGCGACTAGGATTCTGGATGCCTAACAAGCTCCCAGAAGTTGCCACTGCTAGTAGTTCTGGAACCACCTCTCACTATACCCTTCATAACACAATTTGTTTGTTTACAACTTGGCCTGGCTGCCCAACACAACCTGGCAAAAAGGAACTGAATGAATATTTTCTAAGAGTGAAAAAAAAATAACCTATTGCCAATTATAAAGCCACAACACTTGCATATTAAGACTCATTACTTGTTGAAAATGGATGTTTGTCCTGTATCTCTTCTTGTCTCAAGTCACATTATGATACATAGCTGTAATTGCCAACTCCCAAAATAACATAACCAAAAGATGCCCTGGGAAGTCAACCAGTTTAGATCTATAGCTCCAGCAGAACTATGCCTAGGTTCCAGGGGAACATAGTCACCTCCTTGGGCCAATGTGATGGGTTAATGTGAGGTCATTCTAAGTGTAAGGGAGAGTGTAAATTTGAAGGAAGCCACATCACTTTTGCTCCCACCTGAGGATAATAATGGCAGTGATCTATCATAGATTAAGGGTTTCCCATATGCCAGACACGGTACTAAGCACTTTGCATCAGTCATCTCATTTCATTTTTCTCTACAACCCTATGAGCGAGGCTCTCATTTTATAGGTAAGGAAGCTGAGATATAGGGCTGTCAAACTATAGGAAATGACCCAGGCAGTCTGGCTTCAGAATAGATTATTTGAACCACATTGTCTAGTGCCTGGAAGCTTTCAGAGAAAAGAAACAGCCTGAAAATAGGAGTAAACTGATAACAGGTTCCAACAAATCTCAAATATAGGAGTTTGGGGAGAAACCCAGCACATCAACAGGAGGTGGTCCTCATACCCAAAAGGTAGGGTCTAATAATGTAGTGTAGGAGAGGAATAGGATTTTCTGCTACTGTTTTCAATTAAGGCTCAGTTTGACTCTATTTGGTTTGTAGTTAAATATACAACACTGCTGACTGGTTAAGTAAGAGCTAGTTAAAGGATATGGCTCAAAGGTCCAGATTCCTTTCACACTTAATTAGACCTCTTATGAAAACTTGCATTAATGATTGGGCCAAATCAAAGAAAATAGTTATCACATAGAAGAAAACAGAATTTTGTTGAGCATGTGTAAAAGTAAAAACTCAAAAAGTCTAAAGGACAGAGAGTCATCTGTTTTTCAAAAGCTTAAAAAGTACAAGTTCAACAGTTACATTTTAACACTCTGAGATAAAGAGGAATTGGAGAACACAGGGGAAGAGAACCCATTTTTGAGTGGGACATAAGAAAAAAGTAAACTTGATCTTTCTTCTTGATAAAAAAATTTTAAATATGGAATAAGAAAATGGGGCAATATTAGGCTGGGCATGGTGGCTCACGTCTGTAATCCAAGCACTTTGGAGGCCAAGGCGGGCGGATCACCTGAGGTCAGGAATTCAAGACCAGCCTGACCAACATGGTGAAACCCCGTCTTAAAAAAAAAAAAAGAAGAAGAAGAAAAAAACAAGAAAATGGGGCAATGTTAAATAGAGAAATCTGGGCTTGAATAAAGAATTACTGTAAGAAAAACAGATTAGCTCTACAGATTGGTTTTCAACTACACTTGTCTTACAGATATTACTTACCTTTGGAGGCAACATATGACAGATTGTGAAGCCTCCAGATCTGGTTCCAGACGCTTCCTAGTGTTGGCCTCAAACTGGCACAATTCTTCCAAGATTCAGTTTCTTCGTCTGTAAAATGGAGGCAAGAAGCACCTACCACCTAGGATTATTGTAAGCCTTACATTAAATGACATAGAGCGAGCATTTAGTCTCAAATAGGAAATCAGTGTAGGGTACACTCTGCCTTCTCTCCTTTCTTGTAAGTTCTGTTTTCCTAAAATAATCTTTTCTAAGTATTTTCATTCCTAAGTCTTTGTTGGTAGAAATATTTCTCATTCAATTGCCCAGGGTTAAGAAAAATAATCCACCTACAAACAAATAAAATATGTGTATAAGAAAATTGGTACAGCATATGTAAAGATTATGCTACTGGAATGTAAAGCTTGGTACGTTAAAATAGAATTATATAAAATGTCACATAGGTACACATCCTTAAAAAATCAACTTCGCTCACAATCTCACCTATACATTTTAGTCAATACATAAAATAATGACTATGTTAAAAAAAATCCAGAAGGTTTTTGTTTGTTTCTTTTTGTTTTGTTTTGAGACAGGAGCTTACTCTGTCACCCGGGCTGGAGTGCAGTGGTGCAGTCACAGCTCACTGCAACCTTGACTTCCTGGACTCACATGATTTTTCCACCTCAGCATCCCAAGTGTGAGTGTCTGGGACTACAGGCATGCACCACTATGCCTGTCAATTTTGTTTAATTTTTATTTTTAGTAGAGATGGGGTTTCTTCAGGTTGCTCAGGCTGGTCTCAAACTCATGGGCTCAAGGGATCCCCCTACCTGGGCCTCTCAGAGTGCTGGGATTACAGATATGAGCCATCGTGCCCCGCCAAAAACTGAGAAGTTTTATGACTCAGTAGGATAGATGTTTTTGGGGAAAAAAATCCACTTCAGTATATGTGAATGTTTCATAAACCATAAAGAACTCAACAATACACAATGCTGTTTGTATTGCAGTATCCTGTTGGCTTCTAGAATAAATTGGCAATGTCATAAAATGTGAGTTACTCAACATATTAAAATACAATTTTTATTCACTGTAATTCAACTAGAAATTTACATGGAAAGTAAAGGAAGTCAGCTTTCTAAGAAGTTATTATAACATATATAATAGACATTAAGTCAACAAAGATAACAAACAAAATTTTTAGAAGTCTTCCCACAATTTCATCTTCCAGACTTTTGGGAGTAGTAGTAGAAATTAATATCCAGTTTTTACCAGTCATATCCAGAATACTCTTGCTCCCTAGGAAAAAGAGAAAAGTATCCTCAAATAAACACATTTATAATACTGATTCTTTCAACTCAATCTAAGATTTCCACTATAAAAGATAGTGACCAAGGTAAGTCTTGCAGAGAATATTCCATACCTATTTGTAAGCAATCAATGAAATAAAATATTTTCCTCTCCAATAAATGCAAATATTTTCCTCCCATTTATTTTGACCACTTTATGTCAAAATCACAGGCTTTTATCTATGCCAAACTTGCCTTTCTTTCTAAAACAAACAGCTCAAGGAACTTTCACAATGGCCATTCCCTTTTCATGTTATCAATAGTAAGTTTATTTATGAAGTATCTGCAGTCATTTCAATCATTTTTATTGGCACTGGGGAAGCTGCTATTCCTCTAACTTGTACTACTGATGTTACCAGGAAGTGGGAATTTGAAGACATGAAAAAAGGCAGGTAGTGATCAAATAATTTTTTTTTTAATGGTATTTTTCTTTCCTCAAGTTCCTGTCTCTCATGTTTTGGTCACTTACTAAGACAACAAACATTTAATTTCCTCTACGTTTCTGTATTAATAAAACAGGTTTTTAAAAATACCTGGAATTTGTGATCTGCATCCACATTGTCAGAACATTTTACCAAATGTCTGTTAGGCAGGGCATTTAGAACCATTTTCAATCCCTTTTACAGGGAATGCAAAGGCAAATAAGCAATTTTCAAAGCCTTACACCAAAGTTCCCCATATATAGTCAACTTAAAATGAACGTCAGTATCAAAAAAGGTGGCACGATTTGGGTAGTAAAATATTTCTCTGGGCGCGGTGGCTCACGCCTGTAATCCCAGCACTTTGGGAGGCCGAGGCGGGTGGATCACGAGGTCAAGAGATCGAGACCATCCTGGTCAACATGGTGAAACCCCGTCTCTACTAAAAATACAAAAAAATTAGCTGGGCATGGTGGCACGTGCCT
>PVKV010005486.1:97037-114691 GCA_004027835.1 Alouatta palliata | reverse complement strand
TCCACACCTGCTCCAACCCCCCACAGCACCTCCACACCTGCTCCAACCCCCCACAGCACCTCCACACCTGCTCCTCCCCAGCACTTCCACACCTGCCCCTCCCCCAGCACTTCCACACCTGCTCCTTTGGAAGCTGTAGGTTATATTATTTGATTGGTTAAAGTCTTTCAGTATCTCTCTTAAAAACAAGGACCATAGATACTACAACTCAATGTGTGTTCTTCCAGAGTTTTAGTTACAGTCTTTTTCAATGCAAAAAAGTCATTATTGCTTTATAGTGATTGTTAATAATATCTAAGGGATATTATTGGCAATAAGATTGGTAATTTCTATGCTTGTTTTTATTTCCTGTATTCCATACCTTCCCTTGAGTAGACTTTAATAATTCTTTAGTGGGAGTCTCTGGGTACTGGTTCCTTGGTGTTTTAAGGACTGAAAATGTCTTTATTTGCCCTTTTCCTTGAATAATTAGCTGGCTGGTTATAAAATTCTGAGTTGGCAGTTACTTTTCTCCAGCACTTGCCTTCTGGGTATTTACTGTTGATGATTATTGTTTGTAATAATCTTCACACCCAGTAATTATTAAATCATTCACACCTCATTAAGCAGTCTGTCTTTTCTGTCTGAAAGGTTTTAGGCTTTTAAAAATAGCTTAATGTTCTACAATTCCATTGTAACTTACATAGGTATGGATTTATCTTAAGTTTTATGATTGCATAGTATATGCTATCAATTTCTTTTTTAAATTGAGATGTAGTTTTGCTTTTGTTGCTCAGGCTTGAGTGCTATGGCACGATCTTGGCTCACTGCAACGTCCACCTCCTGGGTTCAAGCAATTCTCCTGCCTGAACCTCCCAAATAGCTGGGATTATAGGTGCCCACCACCACACCCAGCTAATTTTTGTATTTTTAGTAGAGACAGGGTTTCACTATGTTGGCCAGGCTGGTCTCGAAATTCTGACCTCAAGTGTTCCACCCCCATCGTCCTCCCAAAGTGCCAGGATCACAGGTGTGTGTACCACTGCGCCCAGCCCCTATTCTCCTTTTATTCTTGTTTTGTTTGATAATTTTTTTGCCTTTTATGCATGGATGGTAAGTCCTTTATTTATCTCTTAGAATATCCTAAACGTAATTATTTAGATTGTCAGAGAATCCTAGTTCATATTCTGATTGTTAATTATGTTATCTGTCTTCCTTGTTCTCTTTGCTCATATGTTGTTTAACATGGCTGGAAGCCCTGCCCCTTGTTTTTTTCTTTTGAGACAGGGTCTTGCTCTGTCACCCAGGCTGGAGTGCAGTGGTGTGATCATAGCACACTTCATTCTTGAACTCTGGGCTCAGGAGATCTTCCTATTTTAGCCTCCAGAGTAGCTGGAACCATAGGTGTGTGCCACCATGCCCAGCTAAATTTTTTTTCTTTTTATAGAGATGGAATCTTATTATGTTGCCCAGGCTGGTCTTGAACTCCTGGCCTCAAGCAATTCTGCCTCAGCTTCTTAAAGTGCTAGGATTACAGATGTGAGCCACTGCCACCAGCCCTGGAAAGTCCCTTTTGAATAGGAAGTGTCTCTCTCTGCCTCTCTCTCTCTCTCTCCTCTTTCTCTTTCTTTCTCTCTCTTCCCCTACCCCCTTTTCTCTCCTCTCTTCCTTCTTCCTTTGTGCTCTCCCTTTCTTCTTTCTCTGCTCATTTCCTACCACCTGTCCCCTCAGCATCTGTCCAAGGGCACACATACACAATCTTTGCCATCCCAGCCCCAGATTCAGATCCAGGTCTTTTTTCTTAATTTTCAAATTATTATCAATACGTAATAGTTATATATATTTATAGGATACATGTAATATTTTGATACTGTGAATGCCAAATATCTGAGACAGGTCTCAGTCAGTTTAGTTGTTGTTTTTTGTTTGTTTTGAGACAGAGTCTCACTCTGTCACCGGGCTGGAGTACAGTGACGCAATCTCAGCTTATTGCAAGCTCCGCCTTCTGGGTTCAAGGGATTCTTACGCCTCAGCCTCCCGATTAGCTGGGGCTGCAGATGTGCGCCATGACACCTGACTGACTTTTGTATTTTTAGTAGAGACAGGGTTTCACCATGTTTCCCAAGCTGGTCTTGAACTTCTGGCCTCAAGTGATCCACCCACCTCAGCCTCCCAAAATACTGGGATTACAGGTGTGGGCCAGTCTTAGTCAATTTAGAAAGTTTATTTTTCCAAGGTTGAGGATATGTGCCCATCACAGGGCCTCAGGAAGTCCTGAGACATGTGCCCGAGGTGGTCAGGGGTACAGTTTGCTTTTATACATTTTAGGGAGACATGAGACATCAATCAATATGTGTAAAATGTGCTTTGGTTCAGTCCAGTAAGGAAGGACAACCGGAAGTGGGAGCTTCCAGGTTAGAAGTAGATAAAAGACAAAAGATTGCATTATTCTGAGTCCTTGACCAGCCTTCCACTGAATACACTATTGAGCATGTTCAGTGAATCTGCATTTTTACATAAACAATAGGGGAGCAGGAGCAATGAGATACGCATTTGTCTCAGGGGAGCCTCAGAGGGATGACTTTGAACAGAATGGGAGGCATGTGTGCCCTGAGCAGTTCCCAGCTTGACTTTTCCCTTTAGCTCAGTGATTTTGGAGGTCTCAAGATTGATTATCCTTTCACATTCCTCCAGTTTTCTTTTTGAATTCTTTTACAGGAAGCATGTTAGAAGAAAAATGAGTCTCTGCTTTCAGGTTTTGTCTGATCTCTCATGGCTAGGACACTTTATTTTAGATGGGTAGGTCCCACATTATGAGGAAGACTCATTTTTAGCAGGTTGTGTCTCACATCCTACAAAGAGAAAATAGAGAAAAATAACAACAAACAACAACAAAAAAATCCTGGAAAATCGATATAGGCCATATTATTCTGAAGCCCATACCAATAGGCAGGTATGAAATTGGCTTACGTATGTAAATAGATTGATGTTTTTTCCTTCTGAAGTTTAAGTTGTCTGGCTTCTGTTTGCAGAGCTTTAAGAAAGCACAGCTTAGTCTTCAGTGATTTCAAATTAGGAAAAATAGGGGAAAGAGGGAAAAGAAAGAAGAAAAAAATTGAAATCATTATTTTACAGACTGATAGCCAGGAAAAATTTTAGAATTCAGTCCAAACTGTAGAAAATAATAAAAATTGAAAATTATTAGGCAAAACTACAATCTAATAACAAGTGTACTATACCTTATTTTGAAACATAATTTTCTCTCTCCAGTCTCCCATTTTTGTTAAAACTGAATCATAATAGGACTGATTTGATTGCAAAAATAAGCTTTAGTCTTATGCTTGGCCTGATTATTTGAATAAAGTGCAGCAAGGATAATTATTTTTCACATAAGCTTTTTAAATTGGCTTTGGTGGAACTCTGCTCCGTAAGGAATCTCAAATAAGACTTTTAAAGCCAAGCTCAGCTGTGGGTTTGTACCCTCCAATACCTGTGAGTTGAATAAACTTCTCTCCCTTGAGGTCCCAAGATAACTTGGAGCTCCTGGGCCTGTTAGAAAGTGACATTCTTTACTCACCACAGGTCAGAAACCCTATACAGGGACTGCGCAGACAAGGTATGAGGCCAGTTTTCCAAAGGGGCTTTTATTGGCTCTGTAAGTCAAGCTTTGTTCCTTAAAGGAAAGCATGCCATCTCAGTTAAAACCTTGGTATAACAACCAATTTCTAGAATAGTGTCCTGTTGCAAAAGAAAACATTCTATTTCATGTATGCAAATGACTATATTGCCATAAGTTAAGAGTACTCACAAATAGTTTCCAAATTCTGGAGATACCAGGTAGAGAGAAATATGCTCCAAATTTTGTTCACAGGAGTGTACTTTACTCAACTGTTAAAAGCTGTCAATAGCTCAAAAGAAAAGTTTTCTTGACTCTGAAAAACAAAGGATCAGCAAAATTTTAAGCAAAAAGTCAAAAAGATTAGTCTTCTATTAGTTCAGTCCATGCAATTAACTCCTGTTGCATTCGATATTCATGAACATTTCAGCTCTCTATGAGCCCTGAAAGTTTTTTCCTTCATTCTAATGTCACAATTTCAGAAGTTATTAGAAACCTGCATTCAAGAGCACCTATCAAAGTCCAATAGAGGATCAAAACAAGACAACAATTGTATATGGATGACAAGTTCTAGAACAGCCATTATTAAAACCACAATTGACTAGAATTTGGTTACTTCTTTGGCATACAACAATTTTATATGAGTTAGAATTATCAATAACATACACTAAGTCATATCAGAATTATAGGACTTCCTTATAATTTTAGAACACATCCCAGTTACATTTATACAAACATAAAACACATACCAGTAACATTTATACAAACATAGCCCAAAGAAAGCCAAAAAACATTTCATATTTGACGATGCTTCCTGTATGATTTTTATACCAAATAAGCTAAATATGTCTCATTTGGACTTCAGGGGACTAATATCAAAAAATTAATGAGGATCCATGTTAGAATTTGACTTTGGAAAGTTTGTCAAATACAAAAAGTTTAAAACGCCTGATATCATGAAATAGGACTACAGATCATTGTAAAATAAATCATTCATTTAACTAAAGTGATACATTAAAAGATTTTTTTTAAAGGTGAAAACCTTTATTCTTTGAGAGAAGAGACTTTATTTCCCAAACATTAAGCCCAAGAAAGACAGCCTGAGGGCAACTAAATCTCTTAAAATCCTATAAACAAAGTATAAAATTTTAATCATCTTGACCATAATACAAAATTTCCATAAACCTTTTTGTAACCTTTATAATTTTGTATTAAGGAGTACTTTAATGCCTCGAGAAAACCTTGTTAATCTGACACTGGGGCCCAGATGCTGGTTTTCTATCAGCATACCTTTGATATTAATGGTTAGTTTCTAGAGAAACTGAACCAATTTTATCTCTTAAAATTGCCCCTTACAGTCTCATACGCCCACCTCTTCCGTGATAGTCCTAGGCCTTGAGGAGTTCAATAGTTTTAAATTCAGCTGGGTGCTGTGGCTCATGCCTGTAATCCCTGTTTTTAGGGAGGCAGAGACGGGGAAATAGCTTGAGCCCAGGAGTTCAAGACCTACCTGGGCAATATAGCGAGACCCCATTCTTTAAAAAAAAAAAAAAGTTTTAAATTCTGACCCTGTGTCTCACAAACACAGTTTATTTTGATTGGCACCTTCTACTGGACCTGAAGATAAGGCTGTAATTTAAGCTGTCAGTGTTTAAGGTTTAGCAGGACTCATGGTAAATTTTGACATCTAGCAGAGAAATAATATATGTTGACAATTCTGAAGCCATTTCTAATTCTATTTCACCAAAAAATTTAAAACCAGCTTATTTATTAAAGATTTACTTGAGTTAAATGAACTTGAAAAAGCAGTTAGCTTGAATTTTTCTGTTAAAATATTTGATTTAAGCCTTTTTTAAGCCAATTAATTAGAGCTGTTTTATGAACTTTTAGTAGTGAAACGTCATATACTTGACACATGAATACACAGATGTATTAGACGCGTAGATATAAGCAGATCTTGCAGATTCATAAGACCTCTATCTTTCCTCCTATTTTAGACTTTCAATTTCTTGATAACCTATTTTATTACCATAGGCGATTGTCAGCAAGATAGCCCTAAATTTACACATTAAAGGAACTCTTAGGTGAAAAACCAGATAACAAATTTATATCTCAAAGTAGAGAGAGAAAGAGTCTGGTGATGCTACAGGGAGATCAAGGGTGGATGCTAAGTCACATGAAATTATAGAAATCTATGGTAGCTTGTGTAAGGCGACCAGCTTTATTTAGATAGGGACTGCCTGTCTCTGAACTGGATCTCTGAGCTCTGGGCAGAGTCCATGCTAAATCCTGGGTCTCCAAAAACGGAGAATTATTATGAGGCTAGTCCACGTGATGCTTTTACAGTGCACTAAAAAAAACACACGCAAAGGCATTTCTAAGTGTCTGAATTACACTCTTCCTTAAAAACCCAAGAGTAGCCTCTTGATGTAATCACTGTTGTAGAAAAAACATCAGGTAACCCAGTACAAAAGCAAGCAGATCTTGCCTTTAAGATCTGAGATGAGGCCAGGTGCAGTGGCTCACGCCGTAATCCCAGCACTTTGGGAGGTTAAGGCAGGTGGATCACTTAAAGTCAGGAGTTCAACATCAGCCTGGCCAACATGGTGAAACCCTGTCTCTACTAAAAATGCAAAAATTAGCTGGGTGCAGTGGCAGGGCGCCTGTAATCTCAGCTACTCAGGAAGCTGAGGCAGGAGAATCACTTGAACCCTGGAGGCAGAAGTGGCGTGAGCTGAGATTGTACGACTGCACTCCAGCCTGGCATCAGAGTGAGACCCTATTTAAAAAAAAAAAACAGATATATATATACACACACACACACACACACACAGATATACATATATATTTTATTATATATATACACACATATATTTGGAAATAACTGCAATTACTTTTGCACCAACCTAACCATCCTAGAAACGGGAAAAAACAAACTCGCCTGCCCTGTTGGAAACAAGCTTGAACTCCACAAAGGAGTTACCTGCTTTCCACTGAAGCAGGAAAAACTTGCCTTCCTCGTTGGAAGCAAGTAAAACTCCAAAAAAAAGGAGTTATATGGCAGAATAAACTTTAGATCTCTACCAGATTTTGGGAGATTTTGCCTCAGCATCTTGTCCTGTTGGTTTGAGCCATAAAGAAGTAAGGGACTGCGTTAAAAAATACTTATCTTCCCAGGTCCTAGAGTGTCATGGTTTCAAAGGCAGGAGTCCCCCTGGCTGCACGCCTCCATCCAGAAACCAGACTCTTCCCAGGTCCTCGAGGGGCATGATTTCAAAGGCAGGAGCTTCCCAGCTCCACGCATTTATTCAGGAATGTAAAGTTCTTTGTCTGGGTTTCCCACACTCAGGCTAGGTAAAGAAATTCAGGTGAAGCTCCTTTGTCTCAAAACACCCACCAAAAGCTCTGGGAGGAGGGGGCTCTGTGACTAAAAACTGTGGACCGAGCAGCCAATCCAGTATCAGAGTCAAAGATCAATCACTCCAGAGGAAGTCTGAAAGAACTACTCTCATTGAACTGGAACGTGAATAGGGCAGCAGTAACTGAAGGGTTAAAACTCCCGCTACTCCTTACCTGTATAGATTCCTTCTCTGGGTCCCCTCCCATGGCAGCATGGGAGCTGTCTCTCTCTCTCTCTCTTAATAAATTACTTTTCCGCAAAACTCTTTGGGTCCACGATATTTATTCAAACGGCAAACTCACCGTGCCTCTGGAGATTTGTCAAAGGTCAGGGGCACCTCCACTCAGGATTCCTTTGTGGTTACCAAAATGTGAATTGCAAATGCCTGAGACAGGTGTCAGTCAATTTAGAAAGTTAATTTTGCCAGGGTTAAGAACGCACCCATGACACAGCCTTAGGAAGTCCTGAGACATGTGCCTGAGGTGGTCGGGGGTACAGTTTGCTTTTATACATTTTAGGGAGACATGAGACGTCAATCAGTATGTGTGAGCTGTGCTTTGCTTTGGTCCAGTAAGGCGAGACGAGTGGAAGTGGGGGCTTTCAGGTTAGAAGTAGGTAAGAGACAAAAGATTGCATTCTCCTGAGTCCTTGACCAGCCTTCCACAGAATACACTACTGAGCCTGGCTCAGTGAATCTGCAATTTTAGTAAACAGCAGGGGAGCAACGAGATATGCATTTGTCTCAGGGGAGCCTCAGAGGGCTGACTTTGAACAGAGTGGGAGGCCGGTGTGCCCTGAGCAGTTCCCAGCTTGACTTTTCTCTTCAGCTCAGTGATTTTGGGGCCCGAAGATTAATTTTCCTTTCACAAAACAGGCAATGTGTAATAATCAAATCAGGGTAATTGGGGTATCCTCTCCTCAAGCATGTATCATCTCTTTGTGTTAGGACTTAGAGGCTTATTTTGCCAAGGTTGAGGACGCACGCAGGAAAAAGAGACACAGGCCACCATAGGATCTGTATCCCATGCTTTTTCCAAAGAGGATTCTGAGGTGTAATTGGCTTGCTTATAACACAAAGCATAAATGCCTGCGGGGATGGAAAAATAACAGAGGGAGGGTTTTGAGGACTTCAGTATTTACAGGAGGAAGAGCTGGGCGGGAAGGGAAAGAGGAACAGCCAGTGAGCCTTGTCTTGCACTGGGTAGTAAATCTGCTCTCTACCTACAGTGAGGAGGGAGTCGAATAGGCCCGGGTCTGGGGATAGGTGGAGCGGTGAGTTGTCTTTTCTTTGTCCATACCGGTGAAGACAAGCTGTTAATTTACTTCGTCAGGTGAGGGAGGCCCCTGGGGAGTCAGGTGGGATTCTATCTTGCCATTGTCTGCTTGCGAACAAAAGACAGACGAAAGAAAGGCAGTTTCTGCTATTCCGTTTCCAGGCCTCACTTTTCCCTTTGGCTGAGTGAGTAAAGAGGTCCTGAGAGTTTATTTTCCTTTCACAGAACATTCCAATTTCACTCTTGTAGTTATTTTGAAATACAGAATCAATGACTGTTAACCATAGTCGTCCTATTGTGATAACAGACACTGGCTCTTACTGCTTCTAACTGAATTTTTGCACCCATCAACCATCTCCTTCTAAAGGACATTTCAGACTCCCACTCCTTGGGGATATTTGAGATGTTGGTGGAACAGCCTACATGTCTAAGCAAAGAGGACTCACGTGGCTGCTGGTCAGGAGTCTGTATCGGGATCCTCCATCTCCCTGGCCCGTGGTCCCTGGAAATGTACATAGGCACCAGGTTGATGAGAGTTAATCCGCTTCCCTTCCAGGACAAGCAGGGACAGCCTTGCTGCAGGCTGTGAGCCCAGACCCAGTCTTTGTTCCCCTGGAGGCACTGGAAGGCCTCAGGTCCTGAGGAACCACCTTTCTAGCTGCACTCCTGGTCTCGGGACCCTTCCTCTCCACTTCCCTGTTGTTCCCTTTATGCTCTGTGGGCCCCACTAGGCATTTTTGGTTTCCTGTGTTTGTATCTCACCTTCCACAGCTGTGTGGAGCAGAGGAAGTGAGTGGGTGAAAGAATGCCTTTGCTGTACCAACGCAGCCAAACATCCTAACACACATGTGATATGTGCAAGCAGAGAACGGGTTTCCCAAGGTAACCTGTGGAGGTTCTTCTGTGGCAGGTAACCGAAGCCCCTTCTCACCTCAAGAGGATCCTTGAAGGCCAGGCGCGGTGGCTCACGCCTGTAATCCCAGCACTTTGGGAGGCCGAGGCGGGTGGATCACGAAGTCAAGAGATCGAGACCATCCTGGTCAACGTGGTGAAACCCCGTCTCTACTAAAAATACAAAAATTAGCTGGGCATGGTGGCACGTGCCTGTAGTCCCAGCTACTCGGGAGGCTGAGGCAGGAGAATCGCTTGAACCCAGGAGGCGGGGGTTGCGGTGAGCGGAGATCGCGCCATTGCACTCCAGCCTGGGTAACAAGAGCGAAACTCCGTCTCAAAAAAAAAAAAAAAAGAGGATCCTTGATTCCACCAGGTGTTGCTACAGTCACTGCTGATACACTGAGGCTTGCATTTATTTATTTTAGTTTTTTTGAGAGCGTCTTGCTCTGTCGCCTAGAGGGGAGTGCAGTGGCGCAATCTCAGCTCACCGCAACCTCTGCCTCCTGGGTTCAAGCGATTCTCCTGCCTCAGCCTCCCAAGTAGCTGGGATTACAGTAGGTGCCCACCACCACGCCTGGCTAATTCTTAGATTTGTTAAAAAAAATTATTTATTATTATTTTTTTTAAGATGGGGTTTCACCATGTTGGTCAGGCTGGTCTTGAACTCCCGAGCTCAGGGAGATGCACCAAATTTCATTTGTTTCTGTATAGTATTGTATAATTCTAGTTATTTTAGCTCTCCTATTCCAGGTGAGGATCCAGGCTTTTAGAGAAAATGACTTGCCCAAGGTCTCATGGCTGGTGGCTGAGCCAACACAGCAAGAACACTGCAGACCCCACCACCCTGGCTGTAGACGCAGCAGAATGGCAGTTACCCACAAAGATGTAAGCCAGAAGTACAGCCAAATCTAAATCCAACAAAATAATTACAATGAAATCACCCTTAATAAGATTAAATGGGTTGATGACACCGTACTTCAGTTACTTTACAAAGCTGTGTCTCAATATCACAAAAATATCTGGACCATACCTTAAATTAATTCTCCCATAGTGGCCAATAATGATAGTTTCTCTATTCCATAAAGGATCATACAGGAAAACAGCCAACAGAATATTGGATAGACAGAATATGTGATATAAAATTATAAAAGGACAGAGGGCACCCGTGAATTCGGATAAGACAAGACCAATTGCTCGGCCGTATACAGTAGATGCTCTTAAAATGTATATTCCTGGAAAAGACTACAAAAGACAAGTCTTTTCTTTTTTTTTTTTTTGAGACGGAGTTTTGCTCCTGTTGCCCAGGCTGGAGTGCAATGGCGAAATCTCGGCTCACCACAACTTCCACCTCCCGGGTTCAAGCGATTTTCCTACCTTCGCCTCCCAAGCAGCTGGGACTACTGACATGCTCCACCATGCCTGGCTAATTTTGTATTTTTAGTAGAAACGAGGTTTTTCCACGTTGATCAGGCTAGTCTCGAACTCCTGACCTCATGTGATCCGCCCACCTCGGCCTCCCAAAGTGCTGGGATTACAGGCGTGAGCCACTGCACACAGCCACAAGTCTTACTTTGAAGTAGAGAGAACATGAAAAGGGCACTGATTTCTGACCAAGGGGTCAGTGGCTGAATACTGAATAGAAATCACTAGTTGACGTAATCAAATATAAATGGTGTATGAGTGAGCACTCTGAAGGACAGCCGTGCTGTCCTTGATGGACACTTGGGTTGTGTCCACTGAGCTTTGAGAGGACAGTGATTGTACGGCGTTGACCCCTGGTTTGGGCGGTTGAGGAGCCCCTCACCCCACAGTCTGATTCTCAGCTGTTGCAGGTTCCGCCTGGGGCAGGAACATCAGCTTTATTGATTTTATGCTCGAGTCATTCACGTTTTCTCTTTTTCCATGTTTTCTGAGATTAGTTTCTTTTTTTTTTTTTTTTAATATGGAACGCCTCACGAATTTGCGTGTCATCTTGCGCAGGGGCCATGCTAATCTTCTCTGTATCGTTCCAATTTTAGTATGTGTGCTGCCGAAGCGAGAACTAGTTTCTTCTAACCTGTGCATTAGGATCACCTGGGGAGGTTAAAAAATACGAGTAAAGGCCGGGCGCGGTGGCTCACGCCTGTAATCCCAGCACTTTGGGAGGCCGAGGCGGGCGGATCACGAGGTCAAGAGATCAAGACCATCCTGGTCAACATGGTGAAACCCCGTCTCTACTAAAAATGCAAAAATTAGCTGGGCATGGTGGCACGTGCCTGTGGTCCCAGCTACTCGGGAGGCTGAGGCAGGAGAATTGCTTGAACCCAGGAGGCGGAGGTTGCGGTGAGCCGAGATCGTGCCATTGTACTCCAGCCTGGGTAACAAGAGCGAAACTCCGTCTCAAAAAAATAAATAAATAAATAAAAAATATGAGTGCCCACCTAATCCCCGGTTAAATTGATTGATTTGGTAGAATTGGCCTGGAGGAAACCTAGCCTTTAGTATTTTTTGAAGCAGCTCAAGTAGTTTCCATGCAGCCATGGTTGAAAACATTTGCCCTTTACTGTTTCTTGTTCTCTTTTGAGTAACCACTAAGGAGATCTCCCTCAGCTCACACCCTGTGCCTGAGCTCTGCATCCCTGGATCCATGCCGCTTCTTCCCCAGGACCTCAGGGGGTTGGGGGTGTGCTGCTCACCTTCCTCTTCACCTTTACCCCTGCAGTCTTCCCTAGGTCACAACTGTAGGTTGTGTATAAAAATTCCTTTACAGAAAAACCGGGGATCATATTAAAGAGGAATTACAACCTATGAGGGGAAAGAAAACCACTTGCAGCAAACAGGACCTCCCGTGGAGCCCAGAGGGCCCTGCTCCACACAGGCCAGTTGAGAGCTCGGCTTGCCCATCATTCCCCTCCCTTCACTGTCATTCGGGGACACCAGGTGGGTGGTATCTGTCTCAGCACCCCCAGTTGTCACTCTCCACGCCTTCTCAAGTTCTCCCTAAGTGTGGCTGTGCAGCCTGGGTTAGTAGGAGTTGCTCTGGGGTTGCTGGTGCAGCGCCCAGGCAGGAGCTATGTGGGCCCCCAGCTGCCAAAAAGCACTTTTGCGTTTTCTGTAGTTCTCGTACTTTTGGAATCAAACATCCACATCCACATTCCCAGGTTCAAACGTTTAGAGAGAATACAATACAAAACCACAAAATGGAAAAAAATGTTTCTGCGACAGCTTCTGACACACTTTGGCTGTGTCCACACCCAGATCTCATCTTGAACTGTAATCCCCATAATTCCCATAATCCACATGTGTGAAGGGAGAGGCCAGGTGGAGGTACTTGAATCAGGGGCGTGGTTTCTTCCATGCTGTTCTCCTGATAGCGAGTTCTACACGATCTGATGGTTTTATAAGGGGCTCTTTCCCCTTGCTCCTTCCATGTCTCGCTTCTACTGCCTTGTGAAGAAGACTGTTTGCTTCCCCTTCCACAGTGATGCAGAACTGTGAGTCAATTAAACTTCGTTCCTTGTCGAGTATTTCTGTATAGCAGTATGAGAACAGACAAACGCAGCTTCCCATGTGCCCGAGAGACTCCTCCCCTTCTTGGAGGAAGGCTTACTCTGGGCCCTGTGTGGCCTTGGAGACCCCGCCTCTGGTGCCACAGAGCCCTAATAGCTGCCCTGCACTGTGGGGTTTTGCCCAGAGTGGCTTTGAAATGATTATTTTAACTAGGATTCCATGAAGTTCCTAGCTAATGACTTCTTGTTGGTTTAGCTTATTTTCCATGTTATAATTATGATAATTATAAATCTTGTATTTCTTATATCGGCAGGGGAGGGGTTTCCTTTGGAGCAGAGGGCCGGGTGTTCAGGGGCATCGCAGAAGACTTCTGTATACATACCCTCTTCTTGCCATGTGAGTTTGAACCATGAGATTGTGTTACTTGTGCAATTCAAAATAAACTTAACCCTTCAAACCCAATGCTTGGCTCACTATGAAAGATATATTTTTATCAAAGATATTTTTGCTAAGTTTTATACCCTTTGAGACTTAGTTTTATATTGCCTTGCCATTTGGTTCAACTTTAATTCTTTTTTTTTTTTTTTTTTTTTGAGATGGGGTTTCGCTCTTGTTGCCCAGGCTGGAGTGCAATGGCGAGATCTCGGCTCACCGCAACCTCCGCCTCCTGGGTTCAAGCAATTCTCCTGCCTCAGCCTCCTGAGTAGCTGGGACTACAGGCACGTGCCACCAGGCCCAGCTAATTTTTGTATTTTTAGTAGAGACGGGGTTTCACCACGTTGACCAGGATGGTCTCGATCTCTTGACCTCGTGATCCACCCGCCTCGGCCTCCCAAAGTGCTGGGATTACAGGCGTGAGCCACCGCGCCCGGCCGGTTCAACTTTAATTCTATAAACCTTTTCTCATTAACCACACTGTAAAGTTTTTTGTTTTTTGTTTTTTTTTTGAGATGGAGTTTTGCTCTTGTTGCCCAGTCGCCCAGGCTTGAATGCAGTGGCACAATCTGGGCTCACCGCAACCTCCGCCTGCCGGGTTCAAGCGATTCTCCTGCCTCAGCCTCCCAAGCAGCTGGGATTACAGGCATGCGCCACCACACCAGGCTAATTTTGTATTTTTAGAAGAGACGGGTTTTCTCCATGTTGGTCAGGCTGGTCTCGAACTCCCGACTTCAGGTGATCTGCCCACCTCGGCCTCCCAAAGTGCTGGGATTACAGGCATGAGCCACCGCACTCAGCCTATTGTAAGGTTTTAAGAATGCAGATGATCTCATGCTTCATTAATTCATTTATTCAGAAAATATTTTCTTCAAGCATCTAAAATGTGCCAGGCCTTATGTCACGGATGTAGGACCAAGGATGACACAGCCCTTGACATGGAGGAAAAGGAGGCCTGCGGTAGGGAGCTAAGAGATTGCATTACAGTGAGGGTTACGGGGTTTAGAAAATAAACCGCTATAGAAGGCAAAGCTTCAGCTGAGTTCTGGAGGAGTGTGGCTTATTTGCTGGGAAAGGCACATTCCCAGTGAGTAGTGATGGCAGCAGGAGGCATACAGGTTCCTAGGCAGGAAGGGGCAGGTCCCTGGTGAAATTCCACCTTCAAGCCAGGGACTGCCTGAAGCTTGTGGGCCAGGCTGCCAGTTGCTGGTGAAGTCCGAGATCAGAGAGAACACTTCTTTGATGCCTTTCAGCCAATCAAGTGGTGATTTTTCCAGGCCTGCCCATGGGTCAGTCAGCATGCATTTCCTCCTGTCCATGGACCAATCAACACGCACTTCTTCCTTTCTGAGCCCATAAAACCGCAGACAACCAGCCTCAAGACACTGGTTGGGACTACCTGCCTTTGGGTAAGAGCTACCTGCTTCGAGTCCCCTCTCTGCTGAGAGCTGTTTGGCGAGCTCTTCTCTTCCTTGCTCACCGGCCAGTTGTCTGCCTAACCTCATTCTTCCTGGATGTGGAACAAGAACTTGGAACCTGCGGAATGGTGGGAGCAAAAGGAGCTGTATACTTTCCTGGCGAGCTTGTGGAGCTGCAGGTGGGAGTTAAAGTGGCTGTGACACGTTCCTGGCTGGCTTACCAAGGTGCAGGTGGTGACAGTACCAGACTGAGGGAGAGAAGAATGGTGAGCCTTCTAGGGGCCCAGACCTTGGGATTTCTCAAGCCAGAGCTATAACGTTATAGCCCTCCCACCCTCTGTTGGTGCTCAACGGCAACCCCATGCAACGGGAAACAGCAGTGGGGCCGGGCCAGCCTAGCAGCCATGGACTGGAGTGGGGCATCGGGGCCAAAAGAGCTGTAACACAAATGAGCTGTAACACGCTGCCCCAGAAACACGACACCCTGCTCACCATGCTGTAGGTTACGAGGAGAGAAGACCTGTGACCCTTCTGGGAGCCCAGACCTCACAAGCTGTGACACACTGTAACCCCTTTGGGGCTCTGTGGTTCCTGGCATCTCTGAGCTTTCGGGCACCACCATATTCCCCTTGTCTAGATGCTGGTGCCCGCAGTGGAAGCCACTTGTGGTACCTCTGGTCGAGCCACAGCCTCGTATGGACCGGCAGCTGTGAGCACTGCACTACACAGACATTTAGGCCTCATAACAACTCCCTAGAGGAGGCTCAGTACTTACGTAGGTCCCCTTTGATTGATGAAGAAACTGAGGCTGTCATCCGTGGCCTGTCGAAGGTCACCAGCTAGTGAGCACAGAACCAGGTTAGCCCAGGTGGTGCAGCTTCACAGCTCATATGCGTAACTTGAGACATTATTCCTATTCAGAAGCAGAACCACCAGGAACAAACAGATGGCTGATTAGAGGAGACAAGCACAAGGAAAGGGGTAGGATTCAGGGGTGGGAGGGGAAATCGATTTCCGTTTGGGATGCACGTCAGCATCAGCGTGGGAGAAGGCAGTGAGCTGTTGAAAATTCTGGCGTTCAATTTATATATTTTTTTAAAAATTCTGGAGTTCAGTAATAACCGTGTCCTACAAATCCAGATGCAGAGGTTACTGCTCGAAGGTAGCAGTTTGCACCTTGGATGTGAAGGAAATTGCTGAGAAGAATGCAGTGAGGTGGGAGGGGGGACACCAAAATTCAAGGAACTGCAGGGAAGGAGATGTCTATCAGAGGTGGCTGCAGCCCCAGGATGAAATAGGTGATGTTAGATATCGGCCACTTGTTGACAAGTGTCCCGGATTCAGCAGGCCCTGAGTGGGTCTCCTCTCCCCTCTGCAGCCTGCCTTGCTTCACTGTTGCAAGCTTCCTAGTAAACCAGTCCTCTACCTGCTATAATTTTATATTACTTGTTGAAATGATATTCCAACAAATAATATAAACATTTTTGATATACTAGGCTAAATAAAACACATTTAAAAATTAATGTCACCTATTTTTATTTTTTCTAATGTGCTCACTAGAAATTTACGATTGCACTTGTGGCTCCCATGATGTTCCTATTGGGTGGTGCTGTGCTCCCACAGTGGCAGCGGCTTCAATCTCGCGGAGACCTCTGGTTTCAGTTCAGCCAGGAAAACAGATAACACTCTAGACATCTCAAGCATGAAAGAACATAGCTGCAGGGAAGGCCAAGACCCCACAGAGGGATGGAGAGCACGGTGGTAAAGAGAACCGTTTTCTAAGAATTTGCTTTCAACAAAAATTGGCAACGCCCAATCAAGTTATTCGCTGACACAAAGTAAAAGATTGGTAGATCAGTATGTGATTTTGGCATTTAAGTCCAAAGAATTGAATGATATTGCACTACTCCCTCACAGTTGGGCGCCTTCGAGGGTCCCCGATGAGGCCTCTCCCTCTCCACCCTATGGGCAGCTGACCTATTGGGTGCCGCACCTGGGGAGGCACCTGCTGGGGGGGGCTGCACCTTCCCGGAAGGGGCGGGGTCCTGCGGGGGAAGCACCTGCCCAGTGCGCATCTGCGGGACGCACTGTCGGCTGGGCACCTACTGGGTGCAGGCTGCGGACCACCCGGACAGGTGCCCCCTCGGCAGGGAGGGCGGTCCCGGGGCCCAGGCCGGGTCGGGTCCCCCCGGGGATCCAGACGCGGCCCCGTGGCCTCTCCCGGCCCCAAACCTTCTCTCCTTCCTCCCCGGCCCTCCCTTCCTGTCCTTCCTCCTTCCTCCTTCCCCCAGCACCGCCCGCGCGCACCGCCCCGCCCTCTCCTGAAGGAGACGAAAAAAATGTTTCCGTCGGCGCGCGCACTGTGCATGGGGCCCAGCTGTGGCGCCGCGCGTGCGCGTTCGGTTGTGCGCGGCAGGGCACTGGGCTAAGCGGCCGAGGCCGCACCCCAAGAGGCGGGGCATAGACAGGAGGAGGGCCGGCCGGGCGAGTGGGCGGGGCGCGACCTGGAGGCGGGGCGGAGCCCGAGGCTCGCGGCGCCCAGCTCTCGCGAGAGCGGCGCTTGATGACGACCGGGAGGGCGGGGCGCGTCCGGGGCGCCGGCGGGTGCGTTTGAATCGGTCCGAGCGCGGGAAACGGCGGGTCCGGGAGCCCAGGTGAGAGTTGCGGTGCGGATCCGGGATTGGCTTCAGAGCAGGGGCTGGGAGGTGGCAGTGATCGGGCTGGAAGACCCTCCTGGGCGGGTCGGGGTCCCGGCCTCCACTCCTGTAAGGAGGTGGCCGACCAGAGCGCGGGCAGTGCTGCCTCTGATCGGACCCGACGGCACCGGGGGCCCCGGGCCACCCCTCTACCTAGCGCGGCGACGCCCTTCCTTCCTGTCCACGTCGGAGGGAAATCCCAGCCCCGCGCGCGGGCGCTGCTCTCAGCGTCCCCCACCACGGAGCGCGGGCACTGCCCTGAGAGCGTCCCCTCACCCCCCGGGCGCAGACACTGCCCTCAGGCTCCCCTCAGTCCTGGCCGCGGGCACTGCCCTCAGAGAGCGTCCCCCCAGTCCTGGTGTCGGCATTGCCCTCAGAGAGCGTCCCCTCAGTCCTGGTGTCGGCATTGCCCTCAGAGAGCGTCCCCTCAGTCCTGGTGTCGGCATTGCCCTC
>PVKV010005486.1:66264-96937 GCA_004027835.1 Alouatta palliata | reverse complement strand
GGCCGCGGGCACTGCCTTCAGATAGCGTCCCCCCAGTCCCGGGTGTTGGCACTGCCCTCAGAGAGCGTCCCCCCAGTCCTGGCCGCGGGCACTGCCCTCGGAGAGCGTCCCCTCAGTCCTGGATGTCGGCACTGCCCTCAGAGAGTGTCCCCTCAGTCCTGGTGTCGACACTACCCTCAGCGTCCCCTCAGCCCTGGGCATGGGCATTGCCCTCAGAGAGCGTCCCCTCAGCCCCGGGCATGGGCATTGCCCTCAGAGAGTGTTCCTTCAGTCCTGGGGGTTGGTATTGCCCTCAGAGAGAGTCCCCCTGAACCCTGGGTGTGGGCACTGCCCTCAGAAACTATTCCCCCAGCTGTGGACATGGGCCTTGGCCTCAGAGACATCAGTCACCTGAACTCTTGCTGCTGGTTTGGTGCCTCTTGTTGGGTCCATGAGGAAGGAGTTTGGGGAGGGAGTGGGAAGTCACAGGTGGTGAGAAGGTTACAGGGATTTCTTCTTTTTAATGCTCATCTTGATTCAGTACTAGACCTGTGTGAAGAGTTGCCTGCTCTTTGGACTGCTAACTGGATGGTGAGGCGACTTCTTACCTTGAAAGTAGCATTCTGGCTGCAGGACTGAGATTTTAAAAGCACATATGGTACAAGAAACATGGAATGTTGCCACTTTGGGAGATAGACAGAAAACCATTAAAAAATTACAGTCACTAATGTAAGAGAGAAAATGGGAAATATGGGAATAAGTTTGGTAGTCTAGAGGGAGTATATTACTGTATGTTGGACTAAAATGCTAAAGAGGCACACTTGGAAATAAACAAGAAAAGTGAACAGAACTCTGAAAAAGTGGAGAGTGTTCACACACTTGCCAGGCAAAGATATATGATTGCATGTGTTTGCTGTACCTTATTGGATTATTTTTCTAAAATCATGAATTTGTCCTGGCCACTATTCATTATGCTTGTTGCTGGCCACTCTCTCTTCCCTCCCCATTTTCTTTGTTGGTAAAAAGTGTGCCGGTCATGCTTGATTTAAAGAGGGAGACACGTTGTCGTTGGACAATTTTATCATTGCGTGGACGTCACAGAGTGCACTTGCCTACACCTAGATGGTGTAGCCTGCACACATAGGCTGTGCTTGTATGGTGGCACCGACTGCTCCTAGAGTGTCAACTGTACTGAATACCGCAGGCAACTGTAACCCAGTAGTCAGTATTTATATAGCTAAACATACCTAAGCATAGAAAAGGCACAGTAAAGATGTGATACTATAATCTTATGGGACCACCATCATATGTATGATCTGATGTTGACTGATTGTTACGTGGTACATGACCATAGTTCATGGTTCAGCCATTTGAGCTGAGGAATGAGGTGACCAGACTTTACTGTTAACTTATGTGGGGAGTCATTTCACCGAGGTTATTTTCTGCTTTGTTCAATTTAGACGTTAAAACCTAGTATTATATGTTTAAGATGACTCTCTATCCCCATAATTACTGCCAGTAATTTTTCATATTGCTCTATTTATAATGATGTAAGTAATTTTTATTTATTTTTAAGGGGAGGGGGGTCCTACTGCAACTATGTTCCATCATTTGCTGTTACCTCATCTTTAGGTTGATATCTTTTGAGTAGGGCACCAATAGCACCAGGTGTTGTGAATATGAAATCGAATTTCCTGGAAAAACACAGGGAGGATGGAAGGTATACGAAATACCCTGAGCTCATTATCCCGAAGGGGTGGGAGGAGGGTGCTGTGGTTGGGCATGCCTAATGAATAGTCTAACAAGATCCCAGGTGACCCCAGGGCCACTGTTCTCCATCTCACTTTGAACAACAGAATGACACTAACAGTGGGATTTTTTTGATGGAGGAATGGCCTTTTGAAAGGGAGCATCTTCAGAATCTAGCAGCTGGGATCAGATTATTCTTTTGTTGAATCAACTCAGATCTGCCAAGCCAACATCTTGCTAAGGTACTAAAAAGGGAGAGATTGTGGTGAGCTTCCTAAGGCTATTTGGATTACTCCCTCCTTAGTTGGTAATTTTATTAACAATTGTTGATAAAATATCATTAATGTCATAATATTAACATCCCCAGTAAAGGAAATAAGTAAATTGTTTTTCAAATATCATAACTTGTTTTATGTCAGAATATTTTTAGAAACCGTCTACCATACGTGGTTCAGGAATTTTCTTGCAGTTCTTGGATGTTAATACCAAATTAAATCTTGTAGGAAAAGATATATTTGCAAGTGTTTCAGTTTGATTGTGTTTTCCACTAGGGTTAAAAAATAAATGCCATTTGAACAGTTCCATCTGTCATGGAAAAACGTGAGACATTCGTACAAGCCGTGTCTAAGGAGCTGGTTGGAGAGTTTTTGCAATTTGTTCAACTTGATGTAAGTTTCATGTTTTAGTTTTGTTGTGATTTTTGACTGTGAATATGAAACACGTTCTCAAATCATTATGTCTCCAAACCAAACATAGTTATCTCAGTGAATCTTTAGAGACCAATGTTTGTTTGAAAAAAGAAAACCAAACCCTTTATACTCAAATCTACCTGCTGGTTGGCTAAGCTAAGATATAAAAGATAAACAGAAGTTAACTAGTCAAAGAGGGTTGTTATGGGGAAGGACCCATCTAACCACAAAGGTTACTCTGAGGACTAGAGAAGGCTTGTTGTGTTTGAATTTGAAGTTCAGCAGAAAGGCAGAAGATGAGGCTAGGGGAGAGGCTGTGCGGGCCTTTACCAGGTGCCTGAAGCAAGGAGTCAGCTGTAGGCAAGGGAGGAAGAGAGCAAAAGAGGAGAGAGAACTAGTGGACAAAATAGAGGTAAGGAAAAATACGGTTTCCTTTTTGGAAATATTCCTCTGGCTGCAAGTGAAAAGTATGTCAAAGGGATAAATATTTTAGAGACTAACCTCTCAGGTCCTGCTCTTCTTAAAGATGGTTGAATTAGAAACTGGAAATGGGAAGCTGCTTGGTAGTAGAGTGATGGCATTGTTGAATTGATTGGATATGGGTATGATGGGGAAGGGCCCAGGCATGACTGTGTAATACCATTCAGCAAGCTCTTGATCGTGGGAAGAGGGCAGATTCAAGGGAGAAGGTGGTTCCATTTTGGAGGTGGTAGATGACTGCTCGAGGGATGTGCACCAACAGATGGCCAGTAGTCTGGATACTAGGGGAAAGGCCTGGGCTAGAGAGAGGTTGGGCATGGAAACCTAAGTCCTGGGAATGCCTGCAGTTATCTCTCTAGTGTTTCAGAGAAAAGGGCCTCGACAGAGCTCTGAGGAAGCCAGTGTTGGAGGCACTGACGCTGAAATGTGAAAGTATCTTTGGGGCAGGAGACCCTGATACTTGTCTCACTTGTTTTTATTATGTGGTGAAAATCGAATTAGTGACAACAAAGAATTAGAGAAGAATCTAATAATGAATTTGTTACTAGTAACACTTGAGAAATCGGTTTTCTTTATAAGAGAAATGAGCTTATCTCTTTTGGTATTATAAAATGATACCCTGTAGACTTAAAAATAATCACAAACTCACAGGCATCTTGTCACCACAGAAGTGTTTATAAGAGCAAATTAGCCGGGCGCGGTGGCTCACACCTGTAATCCCAGCACTTTGGGAGGCTGAGGCGGGTGGATCACGAGGTCAAGAGATCGAGACCATCCTGGTCAACATGGTGAAACCCCGTCTCTACTAAAAAAATACAAAAAATTAGTTGGGCATGGTGGCACGTGCCTGTAGTCCCAGCTACTCGGGAGGCTGAGGCAGGAGAACTGCTTGAACCCAGGAGGCGGAGGTTGCGGTGAGCCGAGATCGTGCCATTGCACTCCAGCCTGGGTAACAAGAGCGAAACTCCGTCTCAAAAAAAGAAAAAAGAAAAAAAAAAAGAGCAAATTAGTTAGATATTATGTAAATGTCTGGTTTAGCTGTATATAGCTTGTATTGGAAACGCAATATGTACACATTTTAAAGTCTAAAAGATTGCTGTTGCAAAGTTCATACCATAATGTATATATACAAAACAAGATATATATGAATGTACGGTAAAAATAGTAAGTCAAAATCACACTGGTAGTCACAATGACAAGTGCCCTTCTGGGGTGCATTGTTTCCAGCCACTCCTGTTGTGTCCCAACCAGCCTTTGCAGTGTTGCTGGGCAGCCAGCAGACATCTCAGGAGAATTCTGAATTAGTCCTTATACTAATAGGGCATTAACTCTAGTTTATCAATGATAAGTTTATGGACACTGAACAGTTCAGCTTAGTACCTAGTCACCGTGTAGCTCTTAAAGGTGAAAATGAAAATTTGTAGGATTATGCGTCACGTGGTTTTATCAAGTTGAATGACATAGATGTCATTTTATATAATAATGATGTTTTCCCATAGTTCAATTTAATAAGAACTTAAATCAGTTTGAGGCTTATCAGGGAAACCGCTCCAAGTACAATTAGTTCTGCTATAATCCCGCACATGCGTTGCCTACAATCACTGCACTCTGCAGCACTGGTTAAAAAACAAAACAAAACAGAAATTATGGGGAAAATGGAGGTTGGGGGGCAACACTGAACAGTTTTGCCAGTAACACATTAAAAACAGATAGGAACCTAATAAAACAGTAGCATAATTTTATATGTTAAATCACTAAGAAATACATAAATACTATAGTAAGCATGGCACTTTACCTTGAAAAATATTTAAATTCTATAGTTGGAAGTGGGTGCCTACTCTTCCAGGGTACACCTGCTCCTCTGTGCGTAAGGGGAAGAAAATGAGGTAGAACAGAGAAGGAAAAGGCAAGCTAGGCAGAGGGGAATAGGGGGCATTAGACAGCACAGTGGGCTTGGGGAGAGCACAGTGAAGTGGGGTGGGGCCTCTGGGCCATAGTGGGTGAGGGGCACAATGCGTGGCCCAGGTGTGAATGGATTGAGCTGCTAGCTGTCCTGGTGGCTCCAGTCAGTGGGTGCAGTTTCCTGCATTCACCTGGTGAAATTTCTCGTCAGCTTGGTGAAACCATGTGTTGCACAGCAGAACTGATTATACTGTGTGCCCTTGTCCTTCTTGGAGAATCAGTGATGGGGAGGGGGACACGGCACTGAGGAGAATTCCATCATTTAACACGCATGTCCTGAGTGCCTTCCGTATGCCAGACACTGCACCAAGAGTTGGGATTGCAGTACACACAAAGCAAAGTTTCTGCACAAATGGGGTTTATGTTCCAGTGGTGGAGGAAGAAAAACAAGACATATATAAATAATAAAGCAAGTGGAGGCTGGGTGCAGTGACTCACGCCTGTAATCCCAGAGCTTTAGGAGGCTGAGGCAGGAGGATCGTTTGAGGCCAGGAGTTTAACACCAGCCTGGGCAACATAGTGAGACCTCGTCTCTACAGTAATGTTAAAAAATTGACCAAGTGTAGTGGCTTGTGCCTGTGGTCTCAACTACTTGGGAGGCTGAGGCAGGAGAATCACTTAGGCCAGCAGTTTGAGGCTGCAGTGAGCTATGATTGTGCAGCTGCACTCCTGCCTGGGTGACAAAGCAAGACCCTGTCTCAAGAAAAAACAAAACAAAAACCAAAACCAAAAAGATGCTACTACTAACTACTACTAATAAAGCAAGTAGAAGTTGGGAATGACGGAGTGGCTAAAGAAAACCTCAGAGGAGATGATATTTGATCAGAGTTGGTACAGTCAGGTGATTCTTGATGAGGATATGTTCTCAGAAATGCCTCATTAGGTAACTTCATTGTTGTGTGACTATCCTAAAGTGTGCTTACATATACCCAGTTGGAGCAGCCCACTATACACCTGGGTTAGATGGTACGGTACCATCCTAGCTACAAACCTATATAACATGTTACTGTACTATAGGGCTGTTGGCCCCACAGGGTTGTGGGGTATCTCTTATGCTGTGCTGAGGTACAGGATCTGAGAAGTAAAGAGACAGGACACTGAAGAACTGGAGAAGAGCCGCTGGACTCGGGGGGCCATGCCACCTATGAGCGGAGACAGGCGAGGCCCCAAATGCTCAGAAGCATCTGCATTTATTAGGTACAAGCAGGGGGCAGGGTTGTGAGTGAGGTCATCATCTATAGGCTTAGTAATAGGGCATACATAATCACATGAGTCACAAGCGAGAGGGCCACTCCATTATGTCACCTGGGCAGAGAGGTGGGCCGTGCGCAGTAGGGAGCCGTGCCATGCACAGTAGTAGAGGGTCGTGTACAGAAAAGGGGTCCACCCCCATTAGGTCACCGAGGCAAGGAGGTGGGCTGTGTGCAGCAGGTGTCGTGCACACTTCTTATCTGGGGGCTGGAGACTTGAAAGGATTTCTAATAGAAAGATACTGTAAGCCAATGCAGTGGGAGCTGACAGACTTGTGCTCTTCTCTTAAGATATTTATGGGAGGATGATTTGAGCTAGCACAGAAGGGAAAAAAGACTGACAGGGTGAACAGCCGCCAATCCCTGGGTTATTTGCGGGATCTCAGGCCTAAGGCTTACTTTCCACAGGAACTTCGTGCAAGGTACAACTCATCTATCAGGAGGGGAGGCTCTTGCTCCAAGCCTGCTCTACAGCGTATGCCCTTTCAGGCAGGGATACCACTGCCTAGGTTTTTGGTTCTTGTCCTGGTCTGGCTGTTTTCCCATGTACTGCTTCTGTTCTGTGACTGCTCTAGGCATTCCTCCTCCTACAAACTGCTATATGGTTATATGGAAGGATTCTATAAATCAGCACTAAATGTGTTGGTACAGCTCCAACTACATCCGTTATATGATTATATAGACAGATTATATGGGACTAAGTATGATTATATATATAAGCTAGATATAGTAAGCAGTAAGTTATTATATGATTATATAGACAGATTATATGGGACTAAGTATGATTATATATATAAGCTAGATATAAGTAAGCAGTAAGTTATTATATGATTATGTAGAAAGATTATATGGGACTAAGTATGATTATATATATAAGCTAGATATAAGTAAGCAGTAAGTTATTATATGATTATATAGAAAGATTATATGGGACTAAGTATGATTATATATATAAGCTAGATATAGTAAGCAGTAAGTTATATGATTATATAGAAAGATTATATGGGACTAAGTATGATTATATATATAAGCTAGATATAAGTAAGCAGTAAGTTATTATATGATTATATAGAAAGATTATATGGGACTAAGTATGATTATATGTATAAGCTAGATAGAGTAAGCAGTGAGTTATATGATTATATAGAAAGATTATATGGGACTAAGTATGATTATATATATAAGCTAGATATAGTAAGCAGTGAGTTATTATATGATTATATAGAAAGATTATATGGGACTAAGTATGATTATATGTATAAGCTAGATAGAGTAAGCAGTGAGTTATATGATTATATAGAAAGATTATATGGGACTAAGTATGATTATATGTATAAGCTAGATATAGTAAGCAGTGAGTTATTATATGATTATATAGAAAGATTATATGGGACTAAGTATGATTATATGTATAAGCTAGATAGAGTAAGCAGTGAGTTATTATATGATTATATAGAAAGATTATATGGGACTAAGTATGATTATATGTATAAGCTAGATAGAGTAAGCAGTGAGTTATACTTCAGGCACTAGCTGTGCCTTCGGTCTGCACAGTTCTCCTTCCTCGGTACCCATGCGGGTGTTACCCACACTGTATTGGACACTATAGGCACAGTGTTATAACACAGTGGTAAATGTGTATCTAAACAGGATAAGGTGCGGTAAAAATACAGCATAAAACATAAAGAATGATACACCTGAATAGGGTACTTACTGTGACTGTGGTAAATGTGTATCTAAACAGGATAAGGTGAGGTAAAAATACAGCATAAAACATAAAGAATGATACACCTGAATAGGGTACTTACTGTGACTGTGGTAAATGTATATCTAAACAGGATAAGGTGCGGTAAAAATACAGCATAAAACATAAAGAATGATACACCTGAATAGGGTACTTACTGTGACTGTGGTAAATGTGTATCTAAACAGGATAAGGTGCAGTAAAAATACAGCATAAAATATAAAGAATGATACACCTGAATAGGGTACTTACTGTGACTGTGGTAAATGTGTATCTAAACAGGATAAGGTGCAGTAAAAATACAGCATAAAACATAAAGAATGATACACCTGAATAGGGTACTTACTGTGACTGTGGTAAATGTGTATCTAAGGATAAGGTGCAGTAAAAATACAGCATAAAATATAAAGAATGATACACCTGAATAGGGTACTTACTGTGACAGTGGTAAATGTGTATCTAAACAGGATAAGGTGCGGTAAAAATACAGCATAAAATATAAAGAATGATACACCTGAATAGGGTACTTACTGTGACTGTGGTAAATGTGTATCTAAACAGGATAAGGTGCAGTAAAAATACAGCATAAAACATAAAGAATGATACACCTGAATAGGGTACTTACTGTGACTGGAGCTCGCAGAACTGGAATTTGTTCTGGGTAAGTGAGTAGTGAGTAAATACGAAGGCCTAATACTTCATTGTACACTACTGTAAACTATAAACACATTATGCTTGGGCTATAGTAAATTTATAAAAAACATTTTTCTTCAATAATAAGTTAGCTTACTGTAACTGTTTTACTTGATAAATTTTAAAAAATTTAAACTTTTAAAATCTTTTATAATAATAGCTTAAAACACAAACTCATTTTGCTTTACAAAAAATCTTTAACTTTTATATTCAGGGGTACATGTGCAGGTTTGTTACAGAGGTCATCTTGTGTCTTGGGGGTTTATTGTACAGATTATTTCATCATCCAGGTATTTTTTTTTTTTTTTTTGAGACGGAGTTTTGCTCTTGTTGCCTAGGCTGGAGTGCAGTGGCATAATTTCAGCTCACCACGACCTCTGCCTCCTGCGTTCAAGTGATTCTCCTGCCTCAGCCTCCCGAGTAGCTGGGACTACAGGCATGTGCCACCACACCTGGCTAATTTTTGTATTTTTAGGAGAGACAGGATTTCTCCATGTTGGTCAGGCTGGTCTCAAACTCCTGACCTTAGGTGATCTGCCTGCCTTGGCCTCTAAAAGTGTTGGGATTACAGGCGTGAACCACTTTGCCTGGCCATCACCCAGGTATTAAGCCTAGTACCCATTAGTTACTTTTCCTGATCCTTTCCCTTCTCCCACCCTCCACCCTTCACCCTCCACCCTCCAATAGGCCAATGTGTGTTGTTCCCCCTGTGTCCATGTGTTCTCATCATTTCATTCCTACTTATAAGTGAGAACGTGGTGTATTTGGTTTTCTGTTACTGTGTTAGTTTGCTATGGATAATGGCCTCCAGCTCCATCCATGTCCCTGCAAAGGACTTGATCTCATTCTTTTTTTATTGCTACATAGTATTCCATGGTGTATATGTACCACATTTTCTTTATCCATCTATCATTGATGGGCATTTAGGTTGATTCCATGTCTTTGCTAAAAATCCTTTCTTTATACTCTTATTTGATAAGCTTTTTTCTCTTCCCCCTGCTTTTTTTTTTTTGAGACCAAGTCTAGCTCTGTTGCCCAGACTAGAGTGCAGTGGCACTGTCTCAGCTCACTGCAACCTCTGCCTCCTGGGTTCAAGCAATTCTCCTGCCTCAGCCTCCTGAGTAGCTGGGATTACAGGCACATGCCACCACACCTGGCTTATTTTTGTATTTTTAGTAGAGGTGGGTTTTTGCCATGTTAGCCAGGCTGGTCTCAAACCCCTGACCTCAGGTGATTCACCTGCCTTGGCCTTCCAAAGTTCTGGGATTACAGGGGTGAACCACTGTGCCTGGCCATCTATTTTTACTTTTTAAATTTTTTTGTTAAAAGCTAAGACACAAACACACACATCAGCTTGAACCTATACCAAATCAGGATCATCAATCTTGTCCCAGTGGAAGGTCTTCAAGGGCAATAACAGACATGCAGCTGTCATGTCATCTGGGATGATAACAGTATTTTCTTCTGGAATTTCTCTTGAAGCACCTGCCTAAGGCTAGTTTACAGTTAACTTAAAAAAACAATGTAAAAGGAATACACGTTGAAACAATGATAAAAAATAGGTTTACACCAACATTACCACAAACTTTAAGAGATAATCATTACCACAAAGTGATTAATCTTTTAAACTATGACGTTTTGGTAGCCATGACATCACTAGGTGATAAGATCAGAGATCCAGATTGGCCATGTAGAGATTTGGGAAAAGAAGATTCTAGACAAAAGGAATGGGAAAGGCTGAGACCCTTAGGCAGGGCACACTTGGGAAGCTAAGGGTATGGACTTCCTAAGGAGGAGGACGGTGGCAGGTTTAGGGTGGAGAAGTCATTTCTTTTCTGTTGAAATAATTGCTAAGTTAAAAGCTGGAAGAGAATTCACAGGAATCATGAATACTCCTGAGTAACCTATACCCAGATTTACCAGTTGTTACCACTTGCCACATTTTCTTTATTATTCTTTGTATTTATATTTTTTTAATCACTTGAGTCAGTTGTAGGCATTGTGCCTCTTTATCTCTAAACATTTCAGTTTGTATTTCTCTAAATTAAAGATATTCTGTTATATAACCATATTAAAATTCTCAAAATCAGGAAATTTAACATTGCAGATAATCCTGTTAAACAACCCTCTGCAATCTATGTCCTCTCTTGAATCTGGATTGGGCTTGTGCCTGCTTTGATGGACAGAATATTGAAGAAGTGGCCTTCAGAAAATTTGGCAGCTTCTCCTTCTCTTTGGAGCCCCTGGTTGTCATGTAAGAAGTTCAGGATCACTCCCTGCTGGAGGGAGAGACCACACACAAAGGCTGGAGGATGAGACCGCAGAGGGAGACCTCATTAGTGGGCACCAAAGTGCCAGACATTCAACACCCAGCTGCCACCTTAAGCATAGGCATGAGACCGTAAGAGTGAGCATCTGATTCATGAGATACAGTAAAATTGTTGCTTTATGCTACCAAGTTTTTTTTATTATGCAACAAGACTTCCCCTGCTTCATACACATTGTGCCAATCACAAGAGAATAATAGGTCCCTCTGGGCATATAGACTACAGAAAGGCACAGGTGGCTAGGGCACTCACGTAGGGAGGAGAGGCCCTGCAGGATTTCCACCCCACTGGCCCCTCAGCCTGGTACACTTTGTACAGCACAGGGCTGCACAACTCTGCAGCCTGGTGCTAGAGGAGGTTGTGGAGGGATGCCCACAGGCAGCTCACTAGTCTGCATGTGTTCTTCCTAACTGCTGGGCTTTTGTGTTGCCCTGCCTTTGCCCAGTGTGCTGTGGCCCTAGAGGCCTGGGCTGTCACTGCTAATGTGGCAGTGCCAGGCAATGACCACGCCAAGGCCACTCTCGGGAGAGGTAGAACATTTTGATATTTGAACAGCTTTTGTCCCTCATCCTTTCCTTGCCCTTCCAGCCGTCTGTCTTCTGTCCTAGCAACGGCCACTCATTTCTCACATCCCCAGCTCCAAACAGCCTTCAGTGAAGCTGGGCGTGTGTCTCATTTTGTTGCTATTGTTTGTTACTGAAACCTGTCTCACTCTCATTTCTTCAGGGCTGATTTTTCAGGAAGGAGTCAGCAGCCCATGCTAGTTTGTTGCACAGGTGGATGGGCAGCTATTTCTTTTCCTTCAGGCTGTACCCTTCAGCATATACCTCTAATAGATTTTAACAGTCTGTTGGGTGTGATTCTTGCCCCTAGACTGTGAGCTTCTCAGGGCAGGGTGGGATCTGCTTCATCTCTGCCCTAACCATCAGTCAACTAATATTTCCTTATGTAAGCATCATATCAGCCCAGTCATTTCACTGATCACCTTCAATCACCAGTTTGCCCTGAATAGAAAGAACATCTTGATCTTTGAACACAGCAGCTGTAGTCTCTTACCCAGGCTAGGACCCCAGCACCCAAACTGTCCATTAATGTACTGGAAAATTACTATTAATGGACTTAAATGGGCCATTAACTTACTGTTTTTGCATAATTGAGGCATAAAGAATTAGTCAACTGTTCACGATTGAATGTCTTGT
Source organism: Alouatta palliata (assembly GCA_004027835.1). Taxonomy (NCBI): domain Eukaryota; kingdom Metazoa; phylum Chordata; class Mammalia; order Primates; family Atelidae; genus Alouatta; species Alouatta palliata. The sequence continues at coordinate 84,865 of PVKV010005486.1, read as the reverse complement.
CTATAGGCAGATCAAGATACTAAGGTCAAAAATTTGAGAGCTGGTTTGTGTTTGCACATGACTGACAGGCGAAGGGCTAAGGAAAAGGGAGAGGAGACGTGAAGGGGAGGAGGGTCAAGGAAACGAGGGAAGAGAGGAGATAAAAGTGAGCAAGTGGAGGCAGAAAAAGAGCTAGATGGAAGATGGAGGAGTGCTAAGAGGAGAAAACAAACACCAGGGCAGGTGAGGAGCTAGGAGAGCAGGAAGAGAGGGAGAGGGAGGGATGGAGGGCTTATGGGATATCTTTATTCTAGCTTCTCCATCTTACTGTGTTTTTTATGACTCTGGTAGATTTGAAGAGTGTGAGTGGCTATTTTGTGGCATAGCCTTCCATTTGCATCTGTTGAGGATCTTACTAAATTTCAGTGTGCATTTTGTCAGGAACTGCTTAACAGTATTAGGTCCTCGGTGCTGTCAAGACAGGAAGTGCATGGCGTGGTCTGTCCGTCCCAGTGTGGGTAGGTGTCCACCAGGTCTCTTCTGGGAGCCTTCCTCTGTGGGAAAGTGGTGACATTGTAATGTCCTGCTGCTCACCAGGCTTCTACCCACTTGTTTTAGCATCTTCTGATAATTCTTGCCAGAGTCCATAGTTATTGTGATGGCTATAAAACTGTGATTTTCTAACCCTATATTGCATCTGTATTTATTCACTGACATTCTAGAGCATGCAGGTGCTATTAATTAATGATTCGATGTTTATTATCGGTATGCCCTCCTTGATTTTTTTCTTTTTAGAGACAGGCTGTTGCTGTGTTGCCCAGGCTGGAATGCAATGGTACAATCACAGCTCACTGCAGCCCTTTCTCCCAGAGTGCCTGGCTTGGCCTTGTTGATTCTTATTTTATTCAATTAGTTATAATTCATCACTGTCACTGTTTGGTGCTCACATTGTCCCAGATTTGGCTACAGGGAGTCCCTTTAACTGGATTCTATGCCCTTTTGATGAGGGCCTCTATTTGCTCCATCGAAGAGTAGGTGAGGTCATCTCAGTAAGAGGAAACGGGTTTAGAGGGTTTTAGGGGAGATCTGAAATCATCTTGCTGGCTAGTGGGAGAGAATGATATTGAGGGATGAGTAGGAGGTGGTGTCAAGGGCCCGCATGGGGCTGGCATCCATGGCCACAGTATTATTATTGCCATTGTTACTGAACTTCAGCCTGCTTTTGTAACCTAATTCTGAGTTTGGAGATGGTGGACATTTGGGACCCATTTAGGGAGGGTTTCGCTGAGTGGGTGAAATTTTAAACTCCAAAGAATAGGATACTAGAGAAGAATAGGTGGAGAATCCCCCAGCTTCTTCCCTTTTAGGAGTGGGTTTTGAATACTGCAACCAACTCTTGAACTTGTAATGAAGTTTAACACTTAAACTTTTAATGACATTATGAAAAGGATATGATTAATTTTTTTGTATTTGAAATGTGACACTTGCTATTTGTGTTACAGAAAGAGGCCTCTGATCCTTTCAGCCTAAATGAATTACTGGATGAATTATCAAGGAAACAGAAAGAAGAATTATGGCAAAGACTGAAGGATTTATTGACAGATGTGTTGTTAGAAAGCCCAGTGGATGGGTGGCAGGTAGTGGAAGCCCAGGGTGAAGATAACATGGAGACAGAACATGACTCAAAAATGGTAGTATTTGTTTTCAAAAATGAGCACCGTTTTTTCTTTTTTTTTGTTAAAAAATAACTGTTCGTTGTGTATCATTGAATTTTACATTAAAACAAATTTGAAGTTAGAAGTTAAGAATTTTAGAAGTTCAGTCTGTGTTGTAGTCTTATTTACTTTGCAACCCTACTGTTATTAATCTAATACTAAATATTGCTGTTCTTTTAGGATGATTAACTTGTATTAAACTTTCTTTTAGAATGAGCTAGAATTGTGACTTGATTTTTCGAAAGTTTGTAACTGAAATTTCTTCTAAAAACTGATTTTAAGTTGATGATTTTAATTCACTCGTGCTTTGATTTCTCATTTATAGAGAAAAAGCATAGAAATAATTTATGCAATTACATCTGTGATTCTTGCTTCTGTATTTGTAATAAATGAAAATGAGAACTACGAAGCCTTACTGGAATGTGTTATTATATTAAATGGTGAGTTGACTTCATTATAAATGGTATATTTAAAAGTGGGTGTTGAAATGATGCTTTGTAAAAGGAAGCTAGTTGTTTTCATGAGCATTGTTGAATTCAGTAGCAGAAGTGATATAAAGGTATAGCTTTGCAGTTAAGTTCTTTTTCTTCAGTTGGAATAGGAGCATACTTATATAAGGGCTGTCCTGAATACTTATTTATTTATTTAAAATTCATTATTTTTTTTAGAGACAGAATCTCACTCTGTTATCCAAGCTCGAGTGCAGTGGCATGATCCCAGCTCACTGTAGCCTTGGCCTTCTGGACTCTAACGATACTCTCACCTCAGCCTCCTGAGCAGCTGGGACCATAGGCACATGCTGTTTTTTTTTTTTGTTTTGTTTTTGTTTTTGTTTTTGTTAGAGACAAGATCTCACTCTGTTGCTCAGGCTGGTCTCAAATTCCTGGGTTCAAATGATCCTCCCACCTTGCCCTGGCAAACTGCTGGGATTACAGGCATGAGCCATCGAGTCTGGCCTAATTAGTTTAATTTAAGCTCCATTCAGATGTTGCAGATGGTGAGATGGGCAGTACTCAGTAACTAACTGCTATTGTTTACAGGTTTTCCAGGCAAGCCTTTCACTTACTGGACCAATGATCAAAAACTTGTTTAGAGAAAAATACCTGCTTATGTGATTACCACTGCTAGATAGTGTCAACTTAATCAAGAATTTGTGACATTAAATTTTTTCTTTAAATATGTTGTGAACATTATCTGAGGAGTAATTGTGGACTCCTAGGGGAGTTTTACTATCCTGAAATTTAAATGATGGTACTTATCAAGTTTTAACAAAACTGTAAAACTACTTATTAATTTAGGAGGTATATTAGTCTAAGTTAATGAAAATATTTGATTATGAAATATATAAAAATTATATTTACAAAAGATGTAAAAATATCTTAATGATATTTAAGAAAAATTTTCACATACCCTCATCCCTCACTGTGCAAGTGTAATTAATTTCATGTGACAAATTCTTTCATCAACCTTCTCATTCTTAGCATTACTTGGATTTATGTATCTGTTTCATAGTACATTGTTTTATTCTGAATTCTTGAGTTGGAATACAGTGTCTTATTAAAAAGTCACCCCTAATCAGGATGAAAATAGCTCCTAAATGGTTTGTGAATTTTACTATCAGTTTATTTGTACAGTCTGCAAATAACTGGTGAAATGACTAGTGCTAACACTGTAGTTGCTATCAACTTCCCAGTTAATTCAGGAATGTTATATTCGTGTAATGGCATTCAGATACCTACAGATTATAATTATGAGCATTGGTATTATTAATTATTGAGCTTTTCTGTTAATAAAAGCACTGTAGTTTTTGTATTCATTATGGTAATTGCTTTTACTATCTTTCAACTCTGAGCCAAAATTTGAAGCCAGCACACTGAGGGATCATAGTGGATTATTGCTCAGCAGACCTGTCATGGCTCTGGTGTTAACAGGGTTACTCTTGGTGTTGACACTGAGGTTTGGTTAGCCTCAGCATCTGCCTTTCTAAAGTTGGAGATTTGGGCAATATGATCTCTCTGAGGCTTTCACTTCCAAAAATCTTTTTTCTATTATGTCTGTTGAGTCTCTTTTTATAACAGTTGTCAAACAGTTTTTTAGTTAACATTATTTGCATTTTATAATTAATGTATATAAATCTTTGGCAAGTTAAACTAATATTAATTGCTTATCGAAGCTTTAAATAATACATAAAGTCCTAATACTCTAAACTGTTGAATCTGAAGTAATAAGAATTTGTCCTACTAATTGGAAAATTACTGTGCTGTATTTTAGGTATTTTATATGCATTACCTGAGTCTGAACGAAAACTACAGAGTTCTATTCAGGATTTGTGTGTTACCTGGTGGGAGAAAGGCCTGCCTGCCAAGGAAGACACAGGAAAGACAGCCTTTGTCATGTTACTAAGGAGGAGTCTGGAGACTAAGACAGTATGCTCACTTTCTTTTCATTTATTTCTTTTTATTTTTTAAAGATGGGGTTTCACCATATTGGTCAGGCTGGTCTCAAACTCCTGACCTCAGGTGATCACCCACTTCAGCTTCCCAAAGTGCTGGGATTACAGGTGTGAGCCACCGCACCCGGCTTCATTTTTTTTTTCTTTAGAGACAGGGTCTCTCTCCGTTACCCAAGCTGGAGTGCAGTTGGCATGATCATAGCTCACTGCAGCCTCAGACTCCTGGGCTCTAGAAGTTCTCCTGCCTCAGCGTCTACAGTAGCCGGGACTGCAGGAGTGCACCACCTACTAAGACTTTATTTTAAAGTGTCTTTCTAACATGCCAACCCTGCGCTGCTCAATGTAGTAGCCACTAGCCACAGAAGGCTATTTAAATTTCAAGTTAAAAATAATTACGGGCTGGGCGCGGTGGCGCATGCCTGTAATCCAAGCACTTCAGAGGCCAAGGCGGGCGGATCACCTGAGGTTAGGAGTTCAAGACCAGCCTGACCAACATGGTGAAACTCTGTCTTTAAATTAAAAAAATAAAAAATAAAAAAGTTCTGTAGAGCTACAAGTGGCATTTGCAAATTTTAAAATCTGTTTTTACTTGTCATTATTTTCTAATCTTTGATGAATCAACTAGAATTACCATTATTTATGATATAAAATATACTTGATTTGAAATATGACTTTACTGTTCATTACAAAAAGTATAACATTTTTTGTACCATTCCTAGGGTGCAGACATATGTCGGCTTTGGCGTATCCATCAAGCTTTATATTGCTTTGATTATGATTTGGAGGAAAGTAGAGAAATTAAAGATATGTTACTTGAGTGCTTCATAAATATTAATTACATCAAGAAAGAAGAGGTAAATAGGTGCTTCTTTTTTGGTCTGTTTGTGAGCTCCTTCTTAATAGATGTTTCTCCTGTGTTCACATCATTCCTATTTGTACCATGCTTGGTGTTGCCGTGAAAGTCAGCTTGGCTATCAGGAGCTATTATATTTACCACACGTCATTTTTATTGCACGGCAGTACTAGAGCAAACATTTTACAAGTCCTTGTTTATTTCATCATTAAATTGGATGGTAACAGGTGGTTGTGTGAATCCTGGGGGAACCATAATTGCATTTTAAATTAAGAATGATTAAAAACAAGGTTGAGAAAGCACTTGTCTATGAATGAGATCTGGCTTTCTGCCCCAATTCCACTTTAACTGGCATATATTCAAAACTGTCATCCCATGATAGCCTCCATTTCTTTATTCTGCCCACCTTGTAAATCCAGAGAGGCTTCTGGCCTGATGCTGCACTGCCTGTCCTAGGGTCAACTCCCGTACGTGGCTACTGAGCACCTGAAATGGGGCCCATCTGAATTCAGATTAGCCATAAGTATAAAATACACATGGATTTGAAGAACGAAATGAATATAAAATAGTTCATTAACAATTTTTGTTTTATACTTAATATAATAGATAATATTTAGATATATTGCATTACATAAAATATAGTATTAAAATTAATCTTCTTTACTTTTGTTAATATGGCTACTAGAGAATTAAGAATTATAGAGAGGCTCACATAGTTCTTCTGTGAGGGACCTTCTGCAGTTGTTTACTGAGTGTTGGCTATATGCCCAGGGCAGGGGTCAGTGGAGACTAGAGCAAGCTTTTGCTTTTGGGTGCTCATGGTGCAGCAGGTACATATCTGAGTCAGAAGGAGGAAGTCACCTCTCCTCCCTGAAGGAGGTGGAGAAGGGCTTCAGAGGAAGAAGAGGACCAGCTCTGAGGTACAGAATAGATTTCCTCCAGGTCTCACAGCTGCCCAGTGGCAGAGACGGAACTGGACCCTGACGAGCCGTCTGCAGTCCGCTAGACAGAGGGCCATGTGATTGGGACTGAGACCTTCAGCTCCTGGGGTCCTTGTTTGTTCTTGGTCAGGCCTTTCAGCCTCAGTGTTTTCTTCTGTAAAATAGGAGCAAGTTACTCCTTCACAGGATTGCTGTGAGAAACAGATGAGGTGACAGGTGTCAAACTGCAGCCTAGGTGCTGATGGTTAAGAGCCCTTGGGGAGGGCTGCCCTGTGCCATCGTTGTTCAAAGATGCTGGACACAGCCTGTGCCCCACATGTCTCCAGGATTGTCCCAAAATATAGGGACAGTGAAGAAATTGATGGATTCAAACAATAAACTATTTTATGTTGACTTACACATAAGCAGTTGATGAATCATACTTGTTAACTTATGTATGTGTGCAGGTATATAACATATGCATAAATATATGTATGTGTTACAACCCCTACCCTCTTTAAAAAATTTGATGTGCTCCTTTGAATTTAAGATATCTAAACTTAGTTTCTTAAATAATCATTCATTTGGTCAGGTCAGTTTCCAGTCATTCTGGGTAAACCATAAACATCTTGTACTGTACTGGCAGATTAATTCCAGTGAATATTATTGTTTTTTTTTACCTTGCCTGTTGTTTACCCTGGATTCGAATCAAAATATGTTGCATTTCTGTAGGATTCCAGTTCTGTGCACTGGTGTGCTGGTAAGAGATAAAGGTGCTATTCACTGAGAGAATTCTTGATAGATGTATTTTATGGACTCTATAGAGTATAAATATTCATTCTTTTTAGGTTCAGATATATAATCTAGTAGCATGCATGTAATGTATGCTACTACATATATGTTATATACTACGTTATGTACTACATACATGATACATCACAAATTATGTACTACATACATAAATACATCATAAATACCTGAGGTATTTATGACTTGAAGACTGCGAATTTGGAAATTCTAGCTTGGCAAACACTTAGCCTTTTAACTATATGAGTCCTCAGTTTTCTCATTTATACCTGAGAAGGTGAAACAAACTGAGATATTCAACTACATTCTCACCCACCTTTGCTAGACTTTCTTTCATTTGAGACTATGTAGCCGTCCATGACAGGGCCAGAATGAGATGTTTATGGACCCCATGGTTACTGTCTTTGGTCTGCCTCTCTATACCTGTGGTCCTTGAGGACAGAGGTGCTTAGTGTAGTGGCTGCTCGGCCCTGGGGGAGGAGGCTTGTATGGCCCCCAGCTATGCAGGCCCCACAAACAGTTCAACTTGTGCATGTGTTGTCAATTATAATTACATGTGCCTTCTTTTTAGCAATAGCAATATTTAGCTTACTAGATGTTCAAATAATTGTTATTTGGAACTTTTTATTTGGTGGCATTTTAAACATATCCCTTTTTTTATTTGTAGGGAAGAAGATTTCTTAGTTCTCTCTTCAACTGGAATATAAACTTTATCAAAATGATCCATGGGACCATTAAAAACCAGTTACAGGGATTACAAAAGTAGGTATTAAAGGTGATTAAGATTTTGTGCTGTCTTCATCTGGTTTTGAAAGATTCCATTTGCTCTGACTTTTTAAAGTTATAGTAATAGATTGGAAGCTTTAGAAATATGTTATGTACTGTTGCATCCCTGGGTAGCTTTTTCCTTCTATAGGAAATCTTTCTTTTCCAGTGGTGACCACTGAAATTAAGGTTTTAATTTGTGGTAGTTCTTTAAATAGTTAAAAGAGTTTCCAGTTGAACCTTAGCCTTGCTCATGATAAAGCCATGCCTATGGTACTCTGAGTGCAATGTGTGCTTTTTGGTTGAACGTGGCCTGTCCTGTGTGGCTTCTCAGAGCCTGTGGAGTCTGCAGGAGCAGCAGCGAATGTTGCAGTCCTGACTCTGTCACTCCATACACGATGGGATGTCAGGTGGATGCTTGCTATTTGCCAGGCACAAGGCAAAGTACTTCATTTGCTCTAGTGCTGAGTACTTAGTCTGCATTTTAAAATTTAATCCTCACAATTCTCTTTTGAGGTAGGCTTTGGTTACTGAATTTCCCAATGTCAGGCAACTGTGTAAGTACCAAGTTGGGATTTGATTCTGGATCTCTGATTACAGTGCTCCTTTTGTATACTAGATTGCTTTTTTATATTTCCTTATCTTCACAGTATTTGAATTGAACGAATAGATTTCTAAACTTACGATTCTTAAGTTGGCATTGGTATTTTAGGGCTTCTTGAACCTGAGGAATTGACAGCATGAGAAGTCCAAAATGACTCCAAGTCGACCATTTATTTATATTAAAATATCTTTTACTTTAGAATTGGACTTACACACTCATAGTTTCACAGAAAATAATAAAGTTCTGGGTAAGTCTTGACTGAGAAGGAGGAAATAGTTTGTCACTTCGGTTTTCCTTCCCAAAACCTTTTCCATTTTCTACTTTTTGCTGCAGGTAGATAACCTATTTCTATAGATAATTTGCAAAGCACTGGTTTAATCTGAGTTTCTTCTTTGCCATGGTTAGAGAGTAGCTGAAATGATACATGTTGAAATTATAATTATTTAAATTTGCATTAAAACTATTTTGATCTCTTTAAATAGGTCTTTGATGGTATACATTGCAGAAATTTATTTCAGAGCTTGGAAAAAGGCTTCAGGGAAAATACTGGAGGTATTTTCATTTTATTAAATGTTAACACTTATTTTTATTATAATTTAGTTACTAAATAAGTAGTCAAAGAAGGGTTAAGATCTGTGTTTATGCACTCTGTGAAAATAAAGCCAAATAATGAAAATCTATTTGATGGGCAGTCCAGTCGCTTGCTAAGATCTGTGGTTTGTGGGTGGTAGGACTGTGCTCTATGAGCTGGGAGGGAGCTCTGACCCTGATCTTTCCAGCCACATGTGGTCACTGGGCATTTGGGATGTGGCCAGTCCAAATCAAGATGTGTTGTAAGTGTAAGAAACATACCAGATTTCAAAGACTTGATATGGAAAAAGAAGAATGTGAAGTATCTCAGTACTTTTTAAAAATGTTAAGTAGATGTTGAAATGATAGTGGTTTGTATGTATTAGGCTAAATGTAGTTGACCCTTTGTATCTGTGGGTTTCGCATCCATGGATTCAACCAACCAAGGACAGAAAATATTTGGGAAAAAAAAATGTACCTGTACTTAACATGTACAGCCTTTTTTTTTCTTGTCATCACTCCCTAAACATGTAGTGTCACAACTATTTACATAGCGTTGACATTGTGTTAAGTATTATAAGTAATCCAGAGATGATTTAAAGTGTGCAGGAGATGTGCGTAGGTTATATGCAAATACTGCTTCACTTAGTATGAGGAATTTGAGCATCTGCAGACTCTGGTATCCAAGGTCCTAGAACTGATCCCCTGTGGATACCAAGGGATGACTGTGTAATATTAAAATAATTTTACCTGTTTCTTTTGTCTGTTTTTAATGCAGCCACTAGAACATTTAAAATTGCATCTGTGGCTTGCATTCAATTTCTGTTGGATAGTGCTGTTCAGGAACTTCAAGTCACCTTGTTTTAGTTACATTATTTTTGAGAATTTGAAGATATTTTCTTTGACTATGGGTAACTCTGGTGACTACATAATATTTATGTTATGAAGATAGGGCTATGTAATCCGCAAACCCAACTCAACATCCAGACACCCTTGTGGACAAAAAAAGTGTCTTTGTTTTCCATTATATTTTTCTTATACTAGGTTTTCAATTATTTTTCTTTTTCTCTGAGAGTAAAATTTTTACTCTGAGTCAGAAAGGAGCCTCTCACAACCCTGTGTTCTATCTTGACTTTTCATTCCTCTTTGGAGAGCAGGCCCTGCACTGCTGGACAGAGGGAGGCACTTGCAGGATGACAGACGCTGCCCCACATCTGGGTTTACTTCTGTCCTCTCCACTCCTCTGCATGTTACACTTGATTTATATCGCCAAGGTTTATCACTGACTTCTAGAAAATAAAAAAGAGGTCAGTCACGGTGGCTCACACCTCTAATCCCAGCACTTTGGGAGGCCGAGGCAGGTGGATCATCTGAGATCAGGAGTTTGAGACCGGCCTGGCCAACATGGCAAGATCCTGTCTTTACAAAATAAACAAAATAAAAACTGTTTGACTAGATGTATACAAAATTGATACCAACAACATGTATTTCTCAGTCTCACTCCCTTCCTTTCTGTCTTCCCTCTCTTTAAGATTTTCAGGCAAATTCTAGACATGACATTTCATTTCTGTATACTGCTTTATTCATCTCTCAAAAATGTGGTTATAGAATGCCATTTAAGACCTAAAACTGACAGTAAATCCTTGGTATTTTTAAAAACAGTCAAGCCACATTAAAATTTTTCCAATGATCTCAAAGTGTTTCCTTAGAGTTTTTTGAGTTAGGATTCAACAGGTTGCCCCATGACAGTTGCTTGTTATACCATTAAAATCACTTATTCTAGATCCTGCCTCCCTTCTTTTCTTTTTTTTTAAACCTATGCATTGGCATGTGAGGAAACTGGACCAGTTGTCCTGTAGAATGTCAGCATTCTGGTAGTTAGCTCTAAAGGCTTGAATTCAACTTTTATGGCACAAATAACTTCCCAGGTGGTGCTCTGTATCTCACCTTGCATTGCAAGTCAGACAATGTGTGGTTGTCCCACATTAAGTGATGCTAAGTGACTTCAGGTGAAAGAAATATTTTCAAATATAATGGAGAAGAGGAACTTGAGCATCTGCAGAATCTGGTTTGTATTAGTATCAACCCTAAAGCTGTAGAAATCCCGCACACATGTGAGGGCAGGCATAGAGCTTAGGTGCAAACCACGGGGTCCACTGGGGTTTTTTGTTACTCTTAGAGGCTAGGCCTTTCCCCAGTTGCTGCACTCTGAGTACCATTAGTGCATGGGGCTGATAAGGGGCTTCCTACACCTTCCTTGCTTAGCCCTTCTCAACGTGGCCCTGAAAGATTTTTTTTTTTTTTTTTATGTGATCAATATACCACCTCAGAACATGCCACATTAGAAAGATCTTATTTACAGCTTCCACTGTAGAGGTAGTTCTGTTTTAATTCTGTGGAGGCTGTTGGAACAAATCCCATCTTCTGAAGATTGTCCAGGTCAGTGATGAGTCAGAAGAGGGGGCTTCACACTCAACATACACTCAGTCTCTGAAATTTGTCTGATTTGAACTAGCCTTGAGTGGTAAGGTAGAAGTTTACCTTGCCATTTGACACAGAGTTGAAATTTCATCAAATAAAAAGAAGCTAAGCATTCTTGATATATGAAAACCAAAGGAATTCTAAGAAGCATGGACTTACAATAAGAAAGCTTGGACAAAAGGATCCAGGTTTTTCCTCATGAAATGTGAGATGGACAGATCAGACTCTTTTTGTACTCGAATGCTGCACTGCTTGTCAGGTCGTCAGTAGGACTCACACACACCGAGTACTTTGCATTGTGTTTGTTATTTCAGACAATTGAAAATGATTGCATCCAGGACTTCATGTTCCACGGGATACACCTTCCAAGGAGGTCTCCGGTGCAATCCAAAGTGCGGGAGGTAAGATCGTGAACAGATTGTTTCTGAAATAATGTTTCCTCTGTTTTGTTTTTAGATAATTGTTTCGGTTAAATTTTAAAATTAAGTTAAGCTTTCACAGACATCAGCTGGGATTACTTAGAACCTTGATATTTGATGTCTGGCAGTTTTAGTCCTGCGACCAAAATTTTAATGAGGAAAGCAAAGGTGTATTGTTGTTGAGGTGGTCAATATTGTATTTGAATGACCTTAAATTATTGGTTTCTAATGGCCACTATCATTTTTTTCCAAAGATCTTAGAGGGTATTTGAAATTACTCTTATTATTTTACATATTAAATTCCAATTTTGCTGTTCTGCAAACCAAATGAACAAATGTTTTGATTGTTTCTTTTGATATTTTGTAAAGGTAATCTCAGAATTAAGATATAAACTTTACCTTTATATTAATAATTATAAATTGATTGACTAGATAAGATTCTGTCATCAGTGTCATTACTGCACTGATAGCTGTGTGATGGATCATAAGGATCCTGGCAGGAGAAATGGGGAAATCTGGTCTGCTGTGTTTGGTTAGACTAAGCAGTTGCTGTTGATCAGTGTTCTAACCATGAGATGCCTTGTTTGCTTGCTGTTAGTTTTGGCAATCATATGTCAGGAAACCAAGTGAATTAAGACTACCCATTTGTGTTTTGTTGTATAGTGAAACGACTGCTATTTATAGAATGTAAATATGCTAATTAATTTTGAATGTATAAGAAAATATTTCTTTGCATTATTAATGATTTAAATTACACAAGGATAAAGAACCCAGAGATTCATCTAGACTGAGTTTCCCAGAGGATTTAAAAATTGTGATTGCGTGTATTTAGGACAAATATATTCAGTGAACTTCCTGTCCTACGCCCACTACCCTATCCCCAGTCTCAGTGTGGCTTTATTTAGTTGTAGTCAGTTTGGGTTATTTCGCATACATGATTTGGTGTTTCAGATTTTATTTAGTAGAAAGAATTGCATCATATTAAACTACATATGTTTATGTAAAACTACATGTATAGTTTATATGTAAATGATGTATGTTTCAATATGTTATTTTCTGCCATGATAGTCTGAGTAGTTAAGATATCTTACGTACGTATAGATATCACTATTTGGTAAATTTATGGAAAAATGCACAAAAAGAATTTAAAGGGAGAATATTAGATTTCACTCAAGTGAAATGTTGCTCAACTCCAAGTAATGTTTTTATCACTGTTTATAACACATTGTTTCTTCCTCAAATTGTTTTTATTTGATAAAAAATTTATCTGATAAGTCATTTTATTGATATTGAAAGAGGCTTCAGGTCGTGCTTCAGACATCATTCAAAACTAAAAATCTCCATATTGTTGATGAAAATGTTTTAGAATTAGATCGTTACAATGGTAGCAAAGCTGTAAATATACTGAAAGCCATGGCATGTGAATTAATTCTTAAGCTGTTTAGAAAATCTTTCTATGAAGCAAGTATACTGTTGATACCAATACTTAATAGTATTATACACAAAAAGCAAACTAGAGACTAATTTCACTTAGCACCATCAATAAAAACTCCAAAATAATAACCAGAAAAAAATAATCCCCATACTGTAGTTCTTCTAGGGTAAAGTCGATACAAGCTCACTTAAAGTATAGGCTATTGTTTTACAGCTTGTTTAATTTTGCAAAAATTTAATTTCTCACTAATTAAGTTTAGCCTCAAAAGGTGAATAGGGAAGTAAGGCAAAATTGATTGTTGTTAGGGACATGAGACTACAAAGAATTTTGGAAGGATTCTGAATGAAAAAGAAGTGGGTAGGAAAAGAAGAATGAAAGCTACAAGAATGATCATTTTCTGATTTTTCTTAAGTTTTGGGAGGAACTTGATACCTAAATTAATCTTGTACAGTAAGGGGTCACTAAGCATGATACCTCCTTGTTACAAAGTCATGGAACAGTTACCAGGTGTTGGTAATAAAGAGGTTTAGTTAGCCTTTTGAAACAAGCATGAGCTCTAAGAACCACTCAGGAATCTCCTTTACGTGCTCCCCTTTCGCATTTTATCCTGAAGGTCAGAGATTTAAACGAGTCTTTTTTTTGAGGTTATGTGGCTGTTGGCAGAATAGCAGAAACTGGAACTCAAACCGTTTTACTGCCCAAGGCCATTAATCTTTTTATTTCAACTGTAGATTTCTTTCTTGTGATTGACTGCATTTAGTTCTGTCCTATGTCCATTGAAGTTACTCCTGCTAAAGAATTGTCATGACATGTGGGTGCCAGCCAGAGCCTGCATGTGGTGGAGAGAATAATTCTCCCTGTTGCTCTTTTCAAATGCTTTTGTTGTTGTTGTTATTAATGCCTTCCTTTTCCTTTTTTTTGGGGTCCTTAGATTCTGAGTTACTTTCACCATCAAAAGAAAGTTCGGCAGGGAGTGGAAGAGATGCTTTATAGATTATATAAACCCATTCTTTGGAGAGGACTAAAGGTATAAATTTTAAGTAGTTTATCTGTGTTTAGAATGTGCTTGTGCTTTTGAATTTAGTAGACTAATTCAAAATTGTAATAAAATAGTAAAAATAAGACTGGAGACTGAGTGCTTTGTGAAATTTTTGAACAAATGCTTTTTTCTCTTATTAAAAGCATTTCTTGGTTCCATTTAACTGGAAATCTGGCTTGGTTTATTGCTAACTACACAGTTATTTTGAAGTAACCATGTTTGGGGAAGGAGATTAGAGACATGGCATAAAGCAAACCAGCTGAGGCTGTGGGTGGTCTGTAGCGCTGGCCTGGGCTGTCCCGTTCCTGGCGATCTAATGAACACACATGACTTTCAATGCAGACACCTGGTATCTTTAGTGAGGCTGTGGGGTGACCACTTCTAAGTGACGTGAAGTGGGCTTTGAAGTGAGGAAGCTTGATCTTCTCTTAGTATCTGTTGACGTTGAACTGAGCCAAGTTTGGTCAATTTAAATATTATAATTGTGTGTAATTTGAAAATAAATCTGTATCAAGATAATTAAGGTATTGCTTTGGGAATACTGTACTCAAGTCTTTGTGTGTTAACTCTTTGGGATTCTGAAATACTCTTCTTTTATTATTGTAGGCCAGAAACTCTGAAGTTCGATCAAACGCTGCATTATTGTTTGTTGAAGCATTTCCTATTAGGGATCCAAGTCTTCACGCTATTGAAATGGATAGTGAAATTCAGAAACAGTTTGAAGAGCTCTATGTACGTACTTCAGGTGTTCGAGCTTCTTACAGATATCAGCTTTGTCCAGGCTATGGCACGTACTGCTTGTGTGTTCCCACCTTCCCTGTAACAGCCAGAGCTCTCCCACACGCTATGGTTTCTAAACCTGCAGTATTCCTCAGAGAGATGCCAGTTCTCCCTGGGGCCTTCTGCAACAGTGTGGACCCATGGTGTCTTTTTCTACTTTTGAAACGTTTATTTATTACTGTGTGTGGTTTTAAACATTTTATGCATGTGTTTATTGTTTTCCCAATGGAGAGATGGTGTCATATAGTGGGTAAAGCACATGTTCTGGTGTCAGCCATGTCAGCCACCTGCTCTCTGGGGTCAGATTTTACCACTCTCACTTAATAGGTGTTTAGTTTTGGGCAAGTCACTTAACTTCTCTGTGTCTTTCTCTGTAAGTGGAATCGGGATATTGCCTATCATAAAGGTGTTGAGTGGCATAATGACCAAACAGTGGTTATATTTCAGGACAAGCTTACAAATAATGACTGTGGCAGTTGGTTTTCCAGATGAGGTGTTAGGATGTTAAGATGTGGCATTTATTTCTAAGGGATATTATGAATTCTTTTCATCTGCTTAGTCTATATTTCCTAAAACAGGGTGAGCAGTGCATATTATTTACTGTCCTAAGTAGTAACGTTTTAGGAAACCGTGACAGCAAAATGCTATTGTAATGTTGTTGCCTATGCTTCTGAAATGCTCCCTTTTTTAAATTTTCTGACTTACAGAAAACCTGACATGTAGAAAGTTGAAATAATAGTATAATAGGCCTGCACGGTGGCTTACGCCTGTAATCCCAATGTGGTGGGAGGACTATTTGAGGCCAGGAGTTTGAAACCAGCCTGGGCAACATAGACCTCATCTCTACAAAAAGTTAAAAAAAAAAACCAAAACAGCCTGGTGTGGTGGTGCACGCCTGTGGTCCCAGCTACTTGGGAGGCTTCAGCCCAGGAGATCAGGGCTACAGTGAGCCATGATTACACAACTGCATTCCAGCCTGGGTGACAGAGTGAGATCTTGTCTCAAAAAAAAAAATGTAATAAATATCTGTATACTTCTTCATGCGCTCACACACACACCCATAAATGAAGTCATTAGTATTTTGCTATGTACATTATGTATATTTATCTACAGTTCCTTTCTTCTTTTTTTTAAGATTCCTTACTTTTAAATTTTATTTTATTATTGTTTTTTAGAGCCAAAGTTGTGCTCTGTCTCCCAGGCTGGAGTCCAGTGGCATGATCATTACTTACTGTGGCCTCAAATAGGAGGATCACCTGAACCAAGGAGGTCAAGGCTACAGTGAACCAGGATTATACCACTGCACTCCAGCCTGGGCAATAGAGCGAGACCGTGTCTCTTATTTCAAAAAAATAAAAAAACTGTGGACAACAAAATTTTAATTTCATGTAATTTTCACATCATAAAATGATAGTTTGTTCATTTTTTCCGATCATTTAGAAATATGAACCATTCTTAGCACTGTAGGCTGTGCAGGAGCAGGTACCAGCTGGGTCTGGCCTGCAGCATTGTTCGCCAAAGCTGGCTGAGAGCTCCTGTCCCTGGTGCTGCACCTCTTAAGGCTTTAACTTGACCTTTAGATGGATATTAGGCTCCTTCATGAGGAGACTAAGAAGGTGATCTGATAAATAAGTAAGAGCTAATCTGATAAATAAGTAAGGTGATCTGATAAATAAGTGGTTATTTCCTGTGTCTTCCGTGTACCTTAACTGTTCTCTCATGCTTTTTGCTCTATTGGTACTTCTTAAACCTGAGTAATACGGAGAACCTTTCTTTAGAAAATAAAAAAGGGTCTAGGTGCAGTGGCTCACGACTGTAACCCCAACACTTTGAGAGGCTGAGCTAGAGGATTGTTTGAGCAATCCTGGGCAACATGGTGAAACCCCGTCTCTACCAATAAAAATAAAAATAAAAGCCGGGCACTGTGGCGTATGCCTGTAGTCCCACCTACATGGGGGGCTGAGGTGGGAGGATCACTTGAGTCTGGAAGATCAAGGCTGCATTGAGCTGAGATGGTGCCCCTACACAGCCTGGGTAACAGAGCAAGACCCTGTTTCAAAAAAGAAGAGGACTCAGTGTTTGTAAATAAAGAGAGGTGACAGAAACAGCATTGGAAATCATGTGCTATCATTTTGAGTGATTATCTGGTGACGGTGTAATTGCAGACAGATGCGGGCACTGAGCCCGGAGAGCATGTGGCTGTAAGGTGATTGTCCAGAAGCCGGGCGCGGTGGCTCACGCCTGTAATCCCAGCACTTTGGGAGGCTGAGGCAGGTGGATCATGAGGTCAAGAGATCAAGACCATCCTGCTCAACATGGTGAAACCCCGTCTCTACTAATAATACAAAAATTAGCTGGGCATGGTGGCGTGCGCCTGTAGTCCCAGCTACTCGGGAGGCTGAGGCAGGAGAATTGCTTGAACCCAGGAGGCGGAGGTTGCGGTGAGCCGAGATCGTGCCATTGCACTCCAGCCTGGGCAACAAGAGTGAAACTCTGTCTCAAAAAAAAAAAAAAAAGGTGATTGTCCAGAATATCTTTTTATTATTTTTAAAGATTATTATTGAAAGTAATTCATAGAAAACAAAATACATAAAAACTTCTGAATCCCAAGGACAAGCCCTGAGATTCCTAAAGTTCTTTTCTGTTTTTTGTTTTATTTTTGTCATCTTTTTTTTCTTGCTGTTTGCTTTTTCTTAAATGACTGATCATCTTTTCCCTTCTTATGTTTGGATAAAGGATTGGGTTGGTAAGGTAATTAGCAGATGTTCCTCTGTAGTTGTGTAGAGTTGTGTCTCAGGTTTGCCTAAATGGGCAGAGTGCAACAGCAGGTAGGCTCTCCTCGGTTTCTGTGGAGAAGGAGCAGGCAGGCAGGTGACTCCTTGCTACCTAAGTACAAAGGGCCCTTTCCTTCTGAGTGCCATTGCTCTCCCTTCTTTTGCCGTTTTGGAAGCTTAGAGTTATTGCTGGCCTTTTATTTGTTGTTCTTTGTCTATTGCCCAGTACTTATTTCAGGAACTCTTCCTGGCAGATTACACACTTGGTTTAGAAACCATTTTTAAGTCTTAGGCTGGGTGCGGGCTCATACCTGTAATCCCAGCACTTTGGGAGGCTGAGGCTGGCAGATCAGTAGGTCAGGAGTTCGAGACCAGCCTGATCAACATGGTGAAACCCCGTGTCTACTAAAAATGCAAAAATTAGCTGAGTGTGGTGGCGGGCACCTATAATCCCAGCTACTTAGGAGGCCGAGGCAGGAGAATCACTTGAACCCAGGAGGCTGAGGTTGCAGCGAGCTGAGATCAGGCCACTGCACTCCAGCCTGGGTGACAGAGCAAAACACCATCTCAAAAAGAAAGAAAGACTTTATCCTGGGGTGGCACATCCTTGCTCCTGAACTCCTGCTGGCCTGAACACCTGTTTGCAGCCCTTGTCACGAACATGTCGGCCTCTCTTCTCTAACCTGGACTCTGGGTTCGGGGCTGATGTGAGCTCTCTGAGGTAACAGCCTCCTGTCTGTAGAGCACCCTCACTTAGGAATGTCCAGGTTACAACCTTTTTTTTTTTTTTTTGAGACGGAGTTTCGCTTTTGTTACCCAGGCTGGAGTGCAATGGCGCGATCTCGGCTCACCGCAACCTCCGCCTCCTGGGTTCAAGCAATTCTCCTGCCTCAGCCTCCCGAGTAGCTGGGACTATAGGCACGTGCCACCATGCCCAGCTAATTTTTGTATTTTTAGTAGAGACGGGGTTTCACCATGTTGACCAGGATGGTCTCGATCTCTTGACCT
>PVKV010005486.1:17477-66164 GCA_004027835.1 Alouatta palliata | reverse complement strand
GGTTACAACATTTTATGCTCTTTTCTGCATGAATCTGTTCCTTATTCCCTTTCTTTCTTCCAGAAATTTCTTCATATTTTTGTTTCTATTATTGCTAAGAACTTTTCTCTATTATTTGTCATTTTGGTCAAATTTGGGGGAGGAGATGGGGTAAATGCTTAATTTTAACTTGAAGTATTCTCTAATTTAAAAAGTAGTAAGAAAAAAAAAGTGATAAGAATTCTGTTGTGTTTTTCAATGTTCCTAATAGAAAATGTCATGCATAATAAAAAAGAGACTAGAGTAGTCACCCCTGTGTGCCCACAACACAGTTTTACTCATTGCTGACTAATCCCAATCCGATTTCTTCTTCCCCTGTCTTGAAACATTTGCGACATCCATCATATCATCTCAGCTCTAAATGGGTCAGAAAGTTTTGGTAAAAGACAATCTTTTTTTTTTTTTTTTAATCATGCCACTATCGAAGCTAAAGATAAATGAATGATGATTCCTTAATGTCTTGGGGTACCCATTTGTTGTTCCCATTTTCTCGTTTTGTTTGAACGTTTCTCTAACTAAGGCCCATGTGCTGCGACTAACTGACATGTTGCTTATGTCTCCTGGACCATGGGCTCCCTCGCCACAATCTTTCTGTATTTTGTTTTCTTAAAACTTGCTATTTTTGTTGTTATTGAAGAAGCCAGATTATTCTATGACATTTCCAGCAGTCTGGATTTTATAGAACCCATTCCTGTGATGCTGTCAGTGTGTTTCTCTACCCTTTGTATTTCCTACAAACTGGTGGTTAAATGGGACAGTTGATCTGATTCATGTTTTTCTTTGGGGTTTTGTTGCATAAGATTATTTCCAGGTGACGTTGAGTATTCCCATTGGGGTACTTACTGCCTCACTGTCTCCTTTTGAATGTTTAGTGCCACTGACGATCATGGTCTGGATCCGTTCGTTGCAAGTAGAATTATTTTATTCTGGGCTCTAAAATGCATTACAGCATTTTAGAATTCAAAAGATGGTGTACGTGGGCCATGCCTAATCTGAACGCCTGCCATGGTCGGCTGAGTCTGCAGATCTCACTGAATGACAGAGCTGGTTTTGAGGCCCTGCTGTCAGGGGATATGGCAAATAAGGAATCACATGTTTCTGGCTTGATCTTCTTAGATACTGTGTTTTAAAAGTGATAGCAAGTAATCTCAGGTCTAGGAATCCATATGTGTCCAGTGTTTCTATGCTCAAAGTTTCTCTCATTAAGTTACAAATCCCCAAAGTGCTCATGTGTGAAGCAGATGTTGAAATGATGGGAATGAAGTCAAGGTTTTTAAGCCTTTCTCCCCTCCTACTTATAGAGCCTTTTAGAAGATCCTTATCCGATGGTCCGTTCCGCAGGGATCCTTGGTGTTTGTAAAATAACTTCCAAGTACTGGGAAATGATGCCCCCGACCATTCTTATTGACCTCCTGAAGAAGGTGACTGGGGAACTGGCATTTGACACAAGCTCAGCTGATGTTCGTTGTTCTGTCTTTAAGGTAAGATTCTTAAAATTATGTAAGTAATGTTTATTTATTGTAGAATAATTAGAAAAACAGAAAAAGAAAAAGATTAATATAATGCCTCTAATCCTACTCCGCAGAGATAACATTTTTGACATTTTGTTATATATCCAAAGTAAGGTTTTTAAAAACCAAATTAAAAGTGTTTTCTACAAAAATGACTACTTGAACTAATAGTTTTTAGTGTAAGGAGGGAAGGGGTCGCAGTACTGTTGAATTTATTCTTTTTTGTCTCTTTGTGCAATGTCTTAGAGAAATATGCTTTGCATAGAACCTTTTACGTAGACTATATTTGGATTCACTTGAGTAATTTTTGAGTATCTCCTACCCATCACCAACACCAATAGTAGCTCAAACTTTGCAAGAGGAACTCACATTTTATTTTCTAGGCAATCTGAACTGTCGTAGGTTTATAGAAATTATAATATGTATGTTAGATGGTAGTGAGGTGGCCATTGATCTTTTCTTCCCCCTGACTTTGGTGGGAAAATGCAAGACGGCTGGATGTGGAATGAACCAGAGGGAGGGGGCTACCCAGGCTGCAATAACAAATGCTCTTGGAGGTTGGGTTTGGAGAATCTGTAAAGCCCTCAGAGAGGCCAATTCAGAGAATTTCTTGAAGGCCTATGAGATGACCTAAGAAGAAATGATCTTACTTTCCCACTACTGGAATCCACTGTTTAGAAGCTCTGACTCCGCTGAGCACAAAGCAGGTGACTTCTTCCCTCATGTGCAAAACAGACATTTTCAGAGCGGCTCTCGGGTCTTACAGCTATGACCCAGTGGGGGCTCCTGTGGATCTTCCTCCCCACTTCTCAGGAACTTGCTTGCTTATTTTCTCTATTTGAAAAGTTTTCTGGGCTAGGTGCAGTGGCTCACGCCTGTAATCCCAACACTTTGGGAGGCCAGAGCGGGTGGATTGCTTGAGTTCGTGAGCCCGAGACCAGCCTGAGCAGAGTGGCAAAACCTTGTCTCTACAAAAATACAAAAAAATATTAGCCAGGCGTGGTGGTATGCACCTGTGTAGTCCCAGCTGCTTGGGAGGCTGAGGTGGGAGGATGGCTTGAGCCTGGGAAGCGAGGCTGCAGTGAGCCGAGATTGTGCCACTGCACTCCAGCCTGGGTGATATAGCCAGACCTTGTTTCAAAAAAAAAAAAACAGTTTTTTTTTTCTGTGCATATTCAACCTCTCCCTCTCAGCAGTATCCTTCCTATAGGTTTGTAAGCATGTTCACATCTCCATCTGAGGCAGAGGCTGCTCCATCTGTCCTCGTTGCGGAAAGATATTCTGAGGAGCATGTCTGTGTTTGTTGAGTGATCAGACATTTGGGCTCATGCTATTGCTCTGCCGTAATTGTAAGGAACAGCCTTCTTACTCTCAAAAGAGTCTTAGTTCAGTGGTCACTTAAATGTTCTGTCTCTATTTCCTGTTATTCCCCAGTCCATTGTAAAGCATGTTCTTTTTTTTTTTTTTAATTTTTTTTTTTTTTTTTTTTTATAAAGACAGGGTTTCACCATGTTGGTCAGGCTGGTCTTGAACTCCCGACCTCAGGTGATCTGCCCACCTTGGCCTCCAAAGTGCTTGAATTACAGGCGTGAGCCACCATGCCCGGCCTGTAAACATCTTCTATGTCCACTGTTCTAGCCAAGGTTAATTTCATGTGACCGCTTCACTAGACTTTTTTGATCCCTGAGCAGAATTCATTCCTAGAACATTCCTTTGTCCTTCTGGATGTTGTTGTAAACCCATAGTCCCTCTTCTTCCTCTTTGTTTTTGGTTGAATGCTCTTATTCTTTAAGTGCTGGCTGAAGAGTCAGGGACCCATGTGCTTCTTGCACTCACCTTTCTCTGAGTGCAGTTTGCATGAGGCTGGTCCCAGTTTACAGACAAATGTCTTCTTGAGAGCTCTGCTCAGGTGACCAAAGTGTAGCTCTGAAATTAAGATTATCCACAGCATGCATATTAGGAAGTGCTCCTGGGATGCACACCTGTGGAAGGGAGGGGACTTTAAGCCATGACACACCCTGGGAAGGCCTCGTGCAGACCCACAGGCAGCTCTGGAGCCAGCAGAGCCCTTTAGACTGGGCCCATGCTGATCCACCATTGCATACTGGCTGCCCAGGAAGAAGGCATTTTCTTCAGGAGGCCATCCCCAGGCATGCTGATGGCAAGGGCAGCTCAGCAGCCCCAGGACAGCTGGGGTGAGTGCTTCATTTCTGATAGGGCCTTGGTGGCATGTCATAGCAACCACCCTGTCTCCTCTGCTGAGTTATGTCCCATCTTTTCCAAACCTGCTGCCATCTAAGAGTTTTATTTAGTTTCCTCTCTCTCCCCCTTGCTCCTCTTTTTCTCCTTGAAGTAGTGATGCCACCTGCTGAGTTGCTCACTTTCGTGCTGTTCTTGCTTCCTCCTCTTTCACCCAAGTCCTGTCTTTCCCTTCCTGGAGTTCTCTGAAGTTCACCTGCTCCTTCCTGTTGCTGTCACCCAAAGCGGCTGCAGCTCCCTGACCAGTCTTCTCTCGGTCCTGATCTTATGATCACAGCCTGCTGCTTTCATGCTTCTGAGGAAACCCTTGCAGGGCCGCACTGAGAGGCCTCCCAGGCCCAGATGGGTCGTCTGTAAGGAAGGATTGATGGGCTCTGGAGTAAAGGAAGAGTTAGCAGAGAATCTGCAGAAGAAAGATTGAAGGAGAATTAGGAGAACACAGTGTTGTAGCAGGAGCTACAGGGGCTGTGGGATGTTGGGGAGCTGGCAAGGTAGGTGGTGGCCAGTGGCCAGTCGGAGGGCAGGGTCAGGGGGAGACTGTGGGCACAGCTGGAGCAGATGATTCATATCAGACAGCCCTTGAGCACAGTGCTTTGGAAGAAGAGCTGTGTTAAAAAAATGATCGTCATTAAAATACACATTTTTGGCACGCTGTATATACTTTTAACAAAAACCCATGAAAATGTCCTTTCTCCTGAAACTGGACGGAGAAGGCAGTAGAGCTTAAGCAGTGCTGGAGCTCAAGGGCCCAGGCTGAGCCTTGGCCTGTGGAGGAGCACCTCCTGTTACATGGCTACCATAGTCAGCTGAGAGAGCTTTTGAGTAAGACATGCTGGTTCTGTTCCCTCCCATCCTCATGCAGTATTGAGTCAGAAAATGTAGAGTTCTTGGACCTGCTGCCTTTGGAGACCATGTGACCAGTAGTCATTCTGTGTTTCTTTCAACTCAAAAATCCTCTAAAATTTAGCAAAGAGAGAGCATTGAAGATTTCCTTTATAATTGCTTTAATCTTACTTGAACAAAACAATGGATGGACCAAATAGCAGTGGTTGGAACTATACCAGTTCATTAAAATTATGCCTTTTATATGAAATAGTCCCAGAAAAAATGTTATTTTCTGTAAGTATATTTGTTTAACTAGTGGTTCCAGTAAAGATGGAAATGAATGTTTTCTTTAATGAAGTTTTCCCACCTGAACCTTTCACTGGCATGTTCTGATTCTGAGCTGTTTATCTTTCTGTTGCAGTGTCTGCCAATGATATTGGACAACAAACTGAGCCACCCATTGTTAGAGCAGCTCCTGCCAGCTCTCAGATACAGTCTCCACGACAATTCGGAGAAAGTGAGAGTGGCTTTTGTGGACATGCTGTTGAAGATCAAAGCTATGAGGGCTGCTAAGGTAGGATGAATAGGGTTTCCTCATTTAAAACATGAAATAGGGACATGTGTTCATCAACAGAAAGAAAGTAGTTTTAATTCGTCATTTTAAACTGATAACTGATAATTCTTGGGTCAGTTGTCTCTGTCATAAAATTTTATCTGTTTTGGGTTTTTCATCAAAGCTTCTAGAAATATTATCAATGTGCGTTTTCTTTTCGAAAGACATTAATGCAAGCGCCCCCCACCTTCCATTATATTTTTATTGTGTATGAAGGTTTTCACTGAGATATTTGGTGTGATATTTGGATACCTTGCACCCGTTGAGCACTTCTGGTGACTGTCGAGTATAAGCCATCCCTCACCCCCCTGCCCCCACACAGAATGATGGAAGGAGATACCTGCTTTATGAGAGATACGTGTTTTGGTGTTTTATAAACTACCGAAGTGATTGTTCTCTTTCAGCTCTAGTTATATTCAGCTTTTGGCTAAGAATGTTGCTTATCATGTTCTTGACTTCATTATTATTTAGTACCATTGTGAGCTTTTTTTCTCCATACAGTATTTCTCAGAAATTTACTTCAAAAGCTGTTCTGCTTTGGCACAGGATCCAGAAACAGCCTGACATGGCAGAGTGTAGGGTCAACCAGATAGATTTGTATATTCATGAGAGAAGTGGTGCTGTCTGGCCGTAAAAATAGTAAGGAAGAACTTTTTGTGGGGCTTCTTTGGAAAGGCCTCTAAGACATAGAGGTATAAAAGCATAGTGTAGACGTGGTTCTAGTATGCTACCAGCTGAATAAAATGGAGACATATGTATATGTAAGTATTGCTCAGATAGGGGTAAAATATCCTTTGAAGAGAACAAGAATTTAGTGTCAGTTGCTTGGGGTAATGAGGTGAGGGGGAGACAGGGTCTCACTCTGATGCACAGGCTAGAGTGCAGTGGTGTGATCTTGGCTCACTGCAACCTCAAGCCATCATCTGTCCTCAGCCTCCCAAGTAGCTAAGACTACAGGACTGTGCCACTATGTCTGGCTAATTTTTGTAGTTTTTGTAGGGATGGGGTTTTGCCATGTTGCTCAGGCTGGTCTTAAACTCCTGAGCTCAAGTAATCTGCCCACTTTGTCCTCCCAAAGTGCTGGGATTACAGGTGTGAGCCACCATGCCCAGGTAATTGTGGGGATCTTGTCACTGCATGTAGTACATATTACTTTTTGTGTTTTGAGTTTTGATCTGTTAGAAGAAAACAAAGAATATTTTGAGTGATCAATGTAGTATTAATACCCAATGTCATATCTAATTGAGTTACTTTGATGCTTTTGTTGAAAATCATTGACCATGTGTGTGGTCCTTTTCTGGGCTCTGTCCTGTTCTGTTGATTCATTTGTTCTGCGTGGATTTTTTTTTTTTTTTTTTTTGGAGATAGAGTCGTGCTCTGTTGCCCAGACTGGAGTACAGTGGCGCAATCTCGGCTCACTGCAACTTCTTCCTTCCAGATTCAAGCGATTCTCCTGACTCAGCCTCCCAAGTAGCTGGGACTACAGGCACACGCTGCCATGCCCGGCTAATTTGTTGTATTTTAGTAGAGACGGGATTTCACCGTGTTCCCCAGGCTGGTTCTCGAACTCCTGAGCTCAGGCAGTCTGTCTGCCTCAACCTCCCAAAGTGCTACGATTACAGGCATGAGCCACCGTGCCTGGCCTTCAGTGTGGATCTTACAGAAAGTCTTACAGTGCATATTCTCCAGCTTTTTTGTTGTTCTTTCAAAATTCTTTGGCTACTTTAGGTCCTTTGCATTTCATATAAATTTTAGAGTAATAGCCAGGTGTGGTGGCTCATGCCTGTAATCCTAGCACTATGGGAGGCTGAGATGGGAGGATCACTTGAGCTCAGAAGTGTGAGACCAGCCTGGGCAACATAGTGAGATCATGTCTCTTAAAAAAAAAAAAAAAAGTAGAGTAAGCATGTTAATTTTGTTGTTGTTTTTGACATAGAGTCTTGCCCTGTCATCCAGGCTGGAGTGCAGTGGTGCAATCTCCACCTCCCAGGTTCGAGTGATTCTCCTACCTCAGCCTCCTGAGTAGCTGGGACTATAGGCACGTGCCACCATGCCCAGCTAATTGTTTTGTGTGTTTTTAGTAGAGACAGGGTTTTGTTAGGTTGGCCAGGTTGGTCTCAAACTCCTGACCTCAGGGTGATCCACCTGCCTTGGCCTCTCAAAGTGCTGGGATTACAGGCGTGAGCCACTGCATCCGGCCAAGCATGTCAATTTTAATAAAAATACTGGCTGCACTTTTTTAAAGAGCCTATTAAAACTGTAGTTTTGTGCTTTGACTCTGTTGGGTGGAGTTCAACCATTGTGGAAGACATTGTGGCAATTCTTCAAAGACCTAGAGGCAGAAATACCATTTGACCCAGCAATTCCGTTACTAGGTATATACCCAAAGGAATTCAAGTCATTTTATTATAAAGATATATGTATGTATATGTTCATTGCAGCACTATTCACAATAGCAAAGACATGGAGCTAACCTAAATGCCCTTCAGTGATAAACTGGATAAAGAAAATGTGGTACATATATATTATAGAATACCTGCAGCCCTAAAAAGGAACGGGGTCATGTCCTTTGCAAGGACTGGGTGGAGCTGGAAGCTATTATCCTCAGCAAACTAACACAGGAACAGAAAACCAAATATCGCATGTTCTCACTTTATAAGTGAGAGCTGAATGATGAGAACACATGGACACATTGTAGGGAACAACACATACTCAGGCCTGTTGGAGGGTGGAGGGTAGGAGGAGGGAGAGCATCAGGAAGAATGGCTAATGATGCTGGGCTTATAGATGGTGAGGTGATCTGTGCAGCAAACTACCATGGCACACATTTACCTATGTAGCAAACCTGCACATCCTGCATGTGTACCCCTGAATAAAAGTTGGACCAGAAAACAAAGTAGACTTTTTGGCAATTATTGGAGAAAAACAACTTTTTATGAATATTTTTAATTTTTTTGTTTTAATTTTTTTTTGAATTTTCAAACATACGTAAAAGCAGAGAGACTAATATAGTGAATTAGATGTACCCATCACCCAGCTTCAACAATTATTGGTAGATACAATCTTGTTTTATCGAAACCTTATCAGGCCATACTGCCAGACAATTTTGAAATAAGTCCCAGACGTTATGGTGTTTCCTTTGTATTTCAGAATGTATCTCTACAAGATAAGCACTGAAAAACCACTCTACCATCATTTTACAAAAACAAAAGAATAACTCTTCAGTAAAACAAAACAAAACTACCTGGCAGTAGGTAAGGAAGGCAGAGGGACACAGAGTCTCTGGCCAACCAGGGAGTTTGGGTGTCAGAGCAGAGAAAGAAGGCATAACGTTTGCATTTCAGTCCTTATCTCTGCAAGTACAAGGCAGAGAGCCATTTGGTCATGCGGTCTCTGGAAAGGTTTGTGATGGGCATGCAAGTTGATTTCCCTTGAAAGTTAAGGTTACAAAATGACATGCATGCAAAGAGGCAGTCTGACTGGCCAGAGGGCAGCTGTTGGAGCTGACTGGAGGGCATTGTCTATGGGCAGGAACGACCTGGCAGCATGAAACCAGGCTGCTGGGCCTGGCGTGCACACCTCAGTAACTGGTGTGTTGGCCCAGTGGAGGGTCTTGTATATGCAGCTCTAGAAGGAATGAGAGTTACACCTTCTCTTTGTTTCCTTTGTTAGCTGTGGTAGGCCTGGGCTGCTGAGCTGAGCCCAGTGGTCCAGGAGATGTCAACACTCTCCCTTCAATCCATTGTCCTCTTTTAAATTTTTTTTTGAGTCTCACTGTGTTGCCCAGGCTGGCCTCAAACTCCTGGCCTCAAGCAATCCTCCTGCCTTGGACTCCTAAGTTGCTAGGACTGCAGGCAGGAGCCACTGTGTCCAGCCAGAGTCTACTTCTATTTCTGTAGCAGTATGTG
Source organism: Alouatta palliata (assembly GCA_004027835.1). Taxonomy (NCBI): domain Eukaryota; kingdom Metazoa; phylum Chordata; class Mammalia; order Primates; family Atelidae; genus Alouatta; species Alouatta palliata. The sequence goes on along the minus strand of PVKV010005486.1, from coordinate 57,009 downwards.
GCCCGTGCAGCTCTGATCCGTGCATTTGTATGATGCTGAAAGGCAGCATGGCAGACTAGATAAAAGTGCTATGGTCTTGTACTTAATCACTCTAAGCCCTGCTTCTTACCTGCAAAGTGGGGATGCTAATATCTGTGCTGGGGGTGGTTGCAGAAATAGAGTAAACAGTGGCTCAGGCATTTGGTTCTATGCTTGACATCCTCAGGCATTTCCAGAAAGGTTGATTGCCAACAGCACTGTCACCTGCAGGCCTGCTGGTGCCATGTTCAGGGCTCAGTGTCTCACTCTCAGAAGTAACCACCTGTTAGGGCTGGAGCCTGTGGCCAGGAGGCTTTTGTGTGTTGGGACGGGCAGAAGAGGCCCAGGGCGGAGGTGGACAGAGTTGTTCTCTGGTCATAATGTGAGTCCTAGTGTTTTTCAGTTTTGTTCTCTTAAACCTTGACAGCACAACCTCTCACCCTTAGATAACAGGTCTCCAGTCCCTTCATTTCCAAAGCTTCAATCAGGTTTGGCAGAAGATTCTTGTCCCTGTGGCTGTGGGTGAGAGCTGCAAACCTGGGCTCTGTCCACTGCCCTGTGGCTGCTTCAAGTACTGGGGTGATGCTCAGTTCCAATGCTAGAATGTGAGTAAAATGCCCAGTGTGGGATTTGGGGTTACTGTCTTTACTACAGTAAGTTTTTCAGAAATACAAGAAGTGCCTGAGTGGAATTATCTCAGGGGCACTTCAGTAGGCAGTAATGACAGTGTTGGATAAAGCAGATTTTGTCTGAGTTTAGGGCATACATATGTTTATTTGAATTTGCAGTATGTGATCATGACCTTGGCAGGCGGCTTCAGTGAGGGTGGACTGCAGTGTCCACGGGGCAGGAGGTGGGGTCTGGAGGTGGAGGTGGCATGCGGGCACATTCAGGAGCAGGTCGGCTGACAACAGGAAGGGAAGGTGGGAGCCACGAGATGGGAACCTCAGGTTGAGTTTTGTGTGGGGATTTTTGTTCTAAGAGTTGGGATGATGTGAAAATACTTAAATGCTGATGAGAAGGATCCAGTTGAAAATACTAGGGATTGGGCTGGGCGCGGTGGCTCAAGCCTATAATCCCAGCACTTTGGGAGGCCGAGGCAGGTGGATCACGAGGTCAAGAGATCAAGACCACGGTGAAACCCCGTCTCTACTAAAAAATACAAAAATTAGCTGGGCGTCGTGGCGCACACCTGTGGTCCCAGCTACTCGGGAGGCTGAGGCAGGAGAATTGCTTGAACCCAGGAAGTGGAGGTTGTAGTGAGCCGAGATCGCGCCACTGCACTCCAGCCTGGCACTTGGCAACAGAACAAGACTCTGTCTCAAAAAAAAAAAAAAAAGAAAAGAAAAGAAAATACTAGGGATTGGTCCTTGGAGCAAGGTCTATGAGAAAAATGCAAAGGCGAGGGTTTCGCCTGCCATGCGGGTAAGGAACCTGAGGCCGGGGCTTGATGTAATGCCTTTCAATTTTGCTTTGTCTTGTTCTGTATTTTTCTCTTGTCTTGAATTTCTTGTGCAGAAGATTAGTGCTTGCTTTCTGTAGGTGCTTCAAATGCTTTTGAGAAGAGGGACACTGTGATCACTTCTGATTTTTGCAGGTTGTCTGGAGGCTGCATGTGAGATGGGTTGAGGGAGATGAGACTAGGCTGTGGGGGTCCGTGATGATCTGGGCAGGCTTATCTCAGAGAGGGAGCCATTGTGCATGGGACAGGCAGCCCGGGGGTTCAGGAGTGATGCCCCTGCCTCTCAGATAGGAGACGGAGTGTCCATGTCAAAAACTTTCCATGTATCTTTACTCACTTTTAACATTAATGGGCCAAAAGTTAAGGTACTTTAAGAAATTTTAAAAAGTATTAATTGACAATCATAGCTATCATTGGAGAGTTTTCTGTATATCAGTTATGGTTCTAAGTAATTTTAATTAACCCTCTGAGCAACCTTATACTTGGGTGCCTTATATAATAGTACTTTTAAAAATATAGATTTGTTAATTCTAATTTCTCTACAGAAAACTGAGATTCTGGTATAGTCATTTGAAGTGAATTTTCTTGAATATAAAAAAATCAGTTCCTTTTTTTGTTATGCTCTGGAAATTTTGCTTAAGCTGTTTCTAAGGTTACAGGCACAATTTGGCATATGTGCTTTTTGCACAGTTTTGGAAAATATGCCCCATGGAGCACATTCTGGTTCGTCTGGAAACCGATTCTCGACCTGTGTCTCGGCGCCTGGTGAGCCTCATCTTTAATTCTTTCCTGCCTGTGAATCAGCCAGAGGAGGTCTGGTGCGAGCGCTGTGTCACACTGGTGCAGATGAACCATGCCGCTGCCAGGAGGTTTTATCAGTATGCCCACGAACAGACCACCTGTACCAACATAGGTAGGGAGCACTGCTGTTTCTCAGTTCTTGCTATGTTTTCCCCCAAAAGCATAATACAACTTACAGAGTTCAATATTTGTCATTTTAATAAGCTTCATACTTTAATGCATTTCTTAATGATTTCCCTTAAAATAGTATTTTTAACTAATTGGGATTATAATTTCACTATCAGATAGTTGACTTTGTAGAAGAAACACGTCTATTAATTTTTGTTTATGTTAAACATTTCAGCAAAGCTGATTCATGTTATTCGTCATTGCTTAAATGCCTGTATCCAGAGGGCAGTGAGAGAGCCTGCGGAGGAGGAGGAGGAGGAGGAGGAGGAGGAAGAGGACGGAAGGGAAAAGGAGAACCTGAGCGTGAGTAGAGCAGGGCCAGGCCGGGCAAACCCTGCATCAGTGCCATCACTCCCGTGGGCTGTTATGTTAGGAATATGCCTATTTTTTCTTTGTTCCTTTAGTATTGTTAATTAAACAAGTTATTTTGGAAGGTGATAAATAATGTTTTTTAAAGAATTGCTGTGTATCCTTTGTAGTTCATTTTGGAGCTCAAGTAGGACTTAATACAGAAGAAAAATTCTTAACAGTCACATCTTGTCCCAGATTTTCTTTGCCCTAAATGTCTCCTTGTGTTTCAGTTCAACCCTGGGTGTAGCGTGGCTGGATTGGATTCTGGGTACTCCCATGTTTTTCAAAGTATAATTTATTAAAGGGACAATTTCTTCAGAATCCAAAGTAACCAATTGTATTAGAAGAAAATTATGTTTAAGAGTTAGACACACTTGTACACTTGTTATAAGTATTATCTTAAGCTTCTAAACTCATATGCTTGTGGACATCTAAAGTAAGATTTTGGGGTCATTTTGCAATGCCCAGCTATATTAAGAAACTGGACTTTAAAAGAAAATCACAGTTTGCCCTATGCTGAGGCACAGTGCTGGTATGCTCCCCTAACGGCCGGTCCTGAGCCAAGTGCTTCTGGGTCTGACCCCACGGTGTCCTGCCTAGCAAGGGCAGCAGATGGCTCACCCAGGCTCTGCTTATGCCCCATGGTGCCTTCTCCTCCATCTCCCACCACACCCTGATGATATACCAGCCCAGCCCCTTATTCAGTTATGCTGGGTTGATATTGTTCAGAAGGAACTTACCAAAAGCATATGAGAAATTGATATGGAATAGAGAGACAAGTTCAGCGAGAGGGAGGGCCACTTCCGTCTTCACAGCCATTGAACGGGCCACCTCCCTGGGCTCACTGCACCCTCACTGCCAGTGTTCAGAGCTTCAGAGCTGGTTCTGCTCTTGGGTTTGGTAGAGTTTGAGTTTCTTCTCTTTAGGGCTTTTCCCTCAATATACATTAGAGTTGTATGACAGGCCTCCACAGTAGGGATTGTTGGCAGGTCTGGCCATGTGTCTGTGCTGGTGAGTGGGCATGTCTGCTTACTGGCATGCAGCCACTATGCACTTGTGTGTGTGGCCTGCAGTGTTGACAGTGTGGGACTGCTGGCTCTGGGTAGAAGAGGAATTTGTTAGAGTGCGTTTGTGGTTTCAAATGAACATTCAGGTGATTACTATACGCTACCGACATATGTTTGGGAAAATGTAAGTAAATCTATTTGTTTTAAAACAAACTAAAGCCCATGATCTAGTGGTAGTCAATCAGAGTCGTTATTCCAGCCTCTCAGGCTGTGTTCTGCCTGCCTGTAGGGTGGAGTTGGCCAACCAGGCTGCGTCCTTGCTGTGACCTGATAGGCTGGGTTTTGGCGGCTAAGTTTCAGTAGCAGTCACCTTGGAGGAAAGTAGGCTTTACCATTCCCTTTCCCCTGCATGGAGATTTGTGGTGAAAAGTGATGTCTTTCAATAAAGCAGAAGATACAGTGAAAGAAAAGACATGTTTTTAAATGGGGTGTTATGTTCCTATATGAAGTCAATAATTCATATGTTTTTATTTTTAGGGTTTTCTTCATATAAACTGTTTCTTTAAAGGATATAGGATTAGTTTGGAATTTATATCCTGAGTGGGCATTTAAAAATAAATTCATCTCCCTAGGAGATTCTAAAGTAGAGAATAAAAGACATGAGAATAAGATTGATAATCTTTACATTTTTGCTTGAGAGCTGTAGTTCCTAGATGCTATCTTTTAATAGTTGTTATGATTAGATTCTTTCACAATAAAATTATTTTTATTTTAGGTTCTGGACAAAACACTGTCAGTAAATGATGTTGCATGCATGGCAGGTTTACTAGAAATCATTGTGATTCTCTGGAAAAGTATTCACAGAAGTCTGGAAAATAATAAAGAGGCCAAAGTTTACACCATTAACAAGTTTGCCTCTGTGCTTCCAGAGTATCTGAAAGTATTTAAGGTAAGTCTTGAACTATACTTGTAAGCAAGGTATATTAAGGTTACGTTTGTTTAGAATTTAGCAAAAGTTCTGAAACATGTTTACCTCCCTGGATCTGTTTTCTCATCTGTAAAATGAGAGGGTTGGACTAGTGCTTACCTTGCAATATAGTTAATTTCTCTCATTCCTCTTGAGGGTGGAGGCCTCATGTCTCTCTCTGCTTCCATATCCTCAGCACCCAGAGAAATGTCTTGGGTAAGCACTTGATTCTTCTGCCTCCAATGGTCAGCGACATTATTTGAGAATCGAATTTGGTTTTCAGGAGTTTGAGAAAGAATTTTGTGAACATGGAGGCACAGTAGTACCCAAGTTTTGTGGGCAGTTTTACTTAGGCACCTGAAGGCACCCAGTAAGCAAATATGTCCTTGAAGTATTTTGAGTTGTGTGTGTTGTTGGGGCAAACAGTTGTGTGTGTTTCTTTTTTTAAAAAAGATTATTTATTTATTTTTTGAGATGGAGTCTCGCTCTGTCACCCAGGCTGGAGTGCAATGGCATGATCTCGGCTCATTGCAACCTCCACCTTCTGGGTTCAAGCTGTTCTCCTGCCTCAGCCTCCCGAGTAGCTGGTACTACAGGCCCACGCTGCCATGCCTGGCTAATTTTTTGTATTTTAGTAGAGACAGGACTTTGGACCACCTAGCTTTTCTAACCCTGTTTGCATGACTGTCAAGACTCTGAGCTTCATTCTGCTTTCTGACGTGAAAGCATGGCCTGTCCATGAAAGCAAATCATCTCAGTTGTCAAGTTGTATTAGTCTGTTTTCATGTTTCTGATAAAATACATATTTGAGACTGGGTAATTTTTAAATAAAAAGAGGTTTAATGGACGCACAGTTCCATATGGCTGGGGAGGCCTCACAGTCATGGCAGAAGGCATGTTTTACATGGTGGCAGGCAGAGAGAAAATGAGAGCCAAACAAAAAGGGCTGTGATAAAACTGTCAGGTCTTGTGAGACTTATTCACTACCAGAAGAACAGTATGGGAGAAACCACCCCCATGATTTAGTTATCTACCACTGGGTCCCTCCCATAACAGGTGGGAATTATGGGAGCTACAATTAAGGATGAGATTTGGGTGGGGACACAGCCAAACCATAATTTACCAGTAAATGGAAAAGCTCATTAGCTGGGCATGATGGCTCACACCTGTAATCCCAGCACTTTGGGAGGCCAAAGTAGGAGTATTGTTTCAGGCTGGGATTTAGAGACCAACCTGGGCGACATAGCAGGACCTCATCTCAACAAAAATTTTAAAAATTAGCTGGGCCTGGTGGCATGTGCCTGTGATCCCAGCTATGTGGGAGGCTGAGGCAGGATTGCTTGAGCCCATAGTTTGAGACTGCAGTAAACTGTGATCATACCACTGCACTCACTCCAGCCCTGGCAACAGACCGAGACCCTGCCTCTTTAAGAAAAAAAAGGAAGAAAGCTGAAATAATGACCTGGAGCTGAGAAACCAGCATTATTTCAGAATATGAACAGAAGCCCATATAGGACACCAGGTTGGTTGGCAGGCAGGGCAGCTGTGGCCTTGGGGACTTGGAAATCCTGAGAGGGTCTTGGATTCAGTTAATTCTGAGTATGTCTGGTAAGAGGCCTCTCCACCACTAGGGAAAATTGCTTCCTTCTCTAAGTAAAGAGATGATGGCTGAGCCACACAGATGGAATTGGCCATCATTATCAGTCTACTTGTAACATTAAGGAAATATTTTCTCCCCTTTTGTTAGTTGGGGGTAAGGGTTGGGATCACTGTGAATGCAAATTAATTACTAATCAAATTTTGATTTTGGTCTGTTTCTGTTTCATGTATATTTTCAGGGAAATTATTATTTTTAGGATCCACCGTGTCCTCATTCTCCCAGCCAAGAATATCTCTTATTGAGTGTTCTTGATGAAGGCTGGACGAACCCCTTTTTACCTATTGTTTTAATAATAATAGCTGCAATTTACTAAGCAGTTAGGGTACTGTAGGTACTGTACAGGGGTTCTGTGTGGTAGAGTTCACTTAGTTCTTCCAACAGCCCCATGATTTGTTTTGCAGAGGAAGAAACTGACTCTGAGAGCTTCACTGTTCTCTGTGCTGTTGGCTGTTGGACTTTAGAATCTGACTGGGTCTAGATTTGGCTCAGTAGCCTCAAAGCTTACTTTTTTTTTTTTTTTTTTTTGAGACGAAGTCTTGCTGTTGTCTCTCAGGCTGGAGTGCAGTGGCACAGTCTTGGCTCACTGCAACCTCTGCCTCCTGGGTTCTGGCGATTCTCCTGCCTCAGCCTCACAAGTGGCTGGATTACAGGCATGAGCCACCATGTTGGCCAGGCTGGTCTCGAACCTCTAACCTCAGGTGATCCTCCCGCCTCAGCCTCCCAAAGTGTTGGGATTACAGGCGTGAGCCACAGTGCCTGGCCTTGTATTTTTCAAATTTTTTTGTTAGCTGTAATTTGCCTTGTTGCCCAGGCTGGAGTGAATGCTTACTGTAGCCTCTAACTCTTGGCCTCATGTAGTCATCCTACCTCAGCCTCCCAAAGGGTTGGGATTACAGGCATGAGCCACCACGCCCTTCTGCGTTTTCCATTGAGCTGTATTGTCTTCCTAATGAATTCTGATTTTGTTTTATAACATTTTCTCTGAATAGTTTCTTTCTCTTGAGATTTATGTTCAGGATACCAAGTGTGTAGAGTTAATTTTTTTTCCCTTTTATCAGTGTTTTTTTTTTTTTTTTTTTCCATTCCACAATCACATCCTTTATTTCTATTCTTATTTTCAAGGAGGTGTCCATATTTCTTAAGCCACATTCAAGGAAATCATGTCTTAACTATTTTGGATGTTTCCTCTCCTTCCTCTTGTACATGAAACTCCAGCAGATTTAATATTGGCATCCATCATCTAGTCAAACCTCTCATATGTTCTTTAAACCAATCAAATTTGGGATTCTCAACATTTTATGTCAATAAAAGGTGTGGAATTAGTAGATTCGACGAAGACCTGATTTTCCTTGCCACATTGGACTTCCAGACGCCATCTGGATTGGGTTTAGAAGATGGGGAAGTACAGATGTTTCTTGACCTGAGTCTCTTAACAGTAGAGATGTAGAAGAGAGAGTGAGACCACGAAGAGGCTGGCTGTTGACTGCAGGGCGCCACCAGCCACCTTGGTGGTGGCATTAGCTGGACTTGGGGCAGCCGAAGTACTCTGGGAGGTGTTACTTGAAACTGTTACAACAACTGTTTGATTGGAATAAATCTGCGTGGGTAGGAGCAGTGCCAGCAGCAGCAGCCCCAGCCCGAGCCTGGCCACCATTGCTCTGCCCATGTCCCCTCCGTCGGCCCGCGGCACGTGTCGCTGGGTGCTGGGTGCTTGGAGAACCGCTGGCTCCGGGCAGGCGCAGGCAAGGTCATCAGTGTTGTTTTTTAAAGTAAATTTAACTCATGACAGCATATGATTATGTTTATTCTGCTTACTGGCATATTCCCAGGGTCTAGATTGGTACTGGGTATATAGCAGGTGCTTAATAAATATTTGCAAAATAGTAAAATGTTATATAAAACTTTCATAACACTTATCAAGTAATTTTCTCTGCCTCTCAAACATGAGGCTGGTTGAAGTTTTTCCTTTGAACATGGAAAGGACTACCATGATTCTTCTTGAGCAATTTTGATAGTAACTTATTAGGAATTTATGTAGAGAGACTTTCAGAATTTATAGTGTTTACAAACTCTGTTTTGTTTTTCTTTTTATGCTCTTAGGATGATCGCTGCAAGATCCCTTTATTCATGCTAATGTCCTTTATGCCGGCTTCTGCTGTCCCTCCATTCAGGTATTTGCTTTGTTTTTCAGTACAGTAGTAAGGTAGGAATCCTGTCCATTGTTGTGCTGAATTATTAATTCATGTCAGCAGATCAGCTTTCAGCTTACTGTGGCTTCTTCCTTCTGCCCTTCCCTCTCCCTGTGGTAGGGAAAATATCAGGATGTGATTTTTAATGGGCCCTAAGTTGGTACATGATAAAAGAAGAGATTGCATGGAACTGAAACTGTTACTCCACTTAAATCTGGGATTATTCTTAGCACCTGGTGTGACAGGTTCTGGAGCACAAGGCCACTGTTGGTCACATGTGGCTCTGAGCACCTGGGCTGTGGCTCTCTGAGCTGAGTTGTGCTGTGAGTAAAAAATACACATAGAGTCAGCCTTCGTGCAAAAAGAAGAATGTGAAATATTGATTACATGTTAAAATGATATTTTGGATAGATTGGATTAAATAAGATTGTGTTATTGAAATTAGTTTCACCTGTTTCTCTTTGTGTTTTAAAATGTGGGTATTAGAAAAATTTTAATTACATTTGTGGCTTGGCTTTTGCATCTCACATAATATTTTTTATTATAGCTCTAAAGTGTTGGTGATTATCTCAGTAAAAATTATTTTTATTCTTATTTATGGAAGAAAAAATATTTTGATGTTAAACAATAATTGTTCTTCAAGGGTAGGAACTCTTGCTCTAGAATCTGACAGATGGCACAGAAACAGAAAGATGAGGACTTTGTGTGGCTGTATGCCCTGCTCCTTCAGCGTCCAGAGCTGGTCCCAGGTCTTGTGGTGGGATGAACCTGTGCAGTCATTGTGGGAAACTGTATTTATTCCTGCACTGGAGAGCATGGAATTGCTAATACAATAACAAAGGCTTATGCACCCTCAAGTTTTAGCTTCTTGATTTTCTTCACCTTTTGAGAAAGTGAGGGAGTTTCTGTTGAAATACTTGATCTGATTTTTCATTTGACATTTTCAGCTGTGGTGTGATTGCCACTCTGAGAAGCCAGGAAGAGGGCGCTGTGGACAAGAGCTACTGCACTTTGTTGGATTGCCTCTGCTCCTGGGGGCGAGTGGGCCACATTCTGGAGCTTGTTGACAACTGGCTGCCCACAGAGCATGCCCAGGCCAAGGTAGGTTCACATCATGTTTCTCTAAAATTGGGTGAGTGAGGATAACTGTGTATTAGAAATTATATGCTTTTCTAGGGACGTGTCGTTTCATTATCAGTTTCTCTCTTTCTCTTAGAGCAACGCAACTTCTAAACGTAGGGTCCAGATCCATGACACACGCCCGGTCAAACCTGAATTGGCATTGGTCTACATTGAGTATCTGCTGACTCATCCAAAGAATCGCGAGTGCCTGCTCTCTGCTCCTCGGAAGAAACTTAACCATCTTTTGAAAGCCCTTGAAACATCAAAGGTAACTCTGTGCCCTGACAGTTGAGTGGTTTCCTATGATAGTGGGAGTGGTAAATCAAGATGTGAAGCTATCATATTTACAGTGCTATACAAGTGTTCTGGCTGGAACAGACTTGAGAGTGATCATGTCACCTCATTGAGTTGGTACAAGGCACGGAGCCTGGCCAGGACAAGGTTGGGAGTCAAGTCTCAGTTGACAAGTGTCCAGAACTCTCGCATTTCTGTTACACCTGCGAGGGTGCTAGGACTCGGGAGGATGGCCCGAGCTTCCCAGAACACATCCTTTGCAGGAGATGAGTCACACATCCTTGCACGTGAACATTCACTCCCTTCAGTCCTTGGCAGTTTCTTCTGGTAATGTTTGGAGAGCATTTCTTGAGAATCCAGTGTGCTCCCAGCTGTCCCACAGAGGCTGTCATCTCTTTCTGTCCTCCAGGCGCCAGACCTCTGAACACCCTGTTATGCTGCCCTCAGGTGTGACTGTACCAGAAGCAAAGCGTCAACAGAGCAGAGCCAGGCAGATGGGGAGGATGGGGCCTGGTCATGAGGCATGGAGGGGACAGATGGTGCTGCGTGCAGGGCAGGGGCTGTGGATGGTGACGTGAGCCTGCTCACCTGGCTGTACATCTTCCCACGCCACCCAGCAGCTCACGTCCAGGTGCAGAGTCAGCAGAGACTGGGCTTCCCCAGAGTGGTTTCCAGCCTGCCCTCCCATTGTTCTTGCTTTACAGGGTGTGGTGTTGCCTTGTCAGTCAACATGTGGCCCTTGGGTTTTTTCCATTACAGGCGGATCTGGAGTCACTTCTGCAGCTACCAGGTGGGAAGCCTCGTGGCTTCAGTGAAGCGGCTGCTCTGCGAGCCTTTGGTCTCCACTGTCGCCTGAGCATCCATCTTCAGCACAAGGTGCGCCTGCTCCTGGCCCTTTGTTAGGACGATGCACAGTGCTCTTTTTGTTACTGATTTATCTTCTTGTTTTTGGACAGTTCTGCTCAGAAGGAAAACTGTATTTGTCCATTTTGGAAGACACTGGCTTTTGGTTAGAAAGCAAAATTTTATCTTTTATTCAAGATCAAGAAGAAGACTATCTGAAGCGTCACAGAGTCATTTATCAGCAAATTATTCAGGTTAGAAGTCTTAAGACACAGAAACCTTTCTCTTTACCAAGTTTGTTTTGTTTCAGAATTTAGTTTTCTACTTTAGAGTGGTAAGTTTAGACATTAATGTTATTCTTCTTAAAAACTTACAGTGACATGTAACTTACTCTCTAGAGTTTATCTTTTCGCAAAGCATAAACTGCATAATTTTGGTGTAATTGTACACATTACATATAACAGGTGTTTGGTTATTTTTGTGGAATTACATAAAATATGTCTCTAGATTTCCTATGAAAACAACAAGAATTAGTGTATCTTTATGAAAATTCCTTTATAAAACATCTTTGTAAAATCTGCTCTATAAGATAACTAGCATGTGGACAGGAGAAGCTGTGTGAGGCTGGATTTATTCCTTTTTTAAAATGGCCTTTGGGGCCGGGCGCGGTGGCTCACGCCTGTCATCCCAGCACTTTGGGAGGCCGAGGTGGATAGATCACAAGGTCAGGACATCGAGTTCATCCTGGCTAACATGGTGAAACCCCACCTCTACTAAAAGTACAGAAATTAGCCGGGTGCGGTGGCATGCACCTATAATCCCAGCTACTCGGGAGGCTCAGGTAGGAGAATCGCTTGAACCCAGGAGGGGGAGGTTGCAGTGAGCCAAGATGGTGCCACTGCACTTCAGCCTGGGTGACAGAGTGAGACTCTGTTTCAAAAAATAATAATAAAATAGAATAAATAGCCTTTGTTGCTAAGTTGTGTCTGTTTCTTACAGACCTACCTGACTGTGTGTAAAGATGTTGTTATGGTAGGCCTTGGTGACCATCAGTTTCAGATGCAACTTTTACAGCGGAGTCTCGGGATCATGCAAACAGGTACAGTAAGGGGTGTTTTAGAGCCATAAATACTCAGAGCCAGTACTTCCCTCCCTCGCTCCTTTACTGTGTAACTCAAAACTTTCACTTTTAAGTGACTGATTATAATGCGACCTAGTATATACCCAAACAAGGGTTTGTTGGGTGATGGAGCCAGGAAATTCAAAGGTGTTTCTGTGTCAGACATGATTATTTCCAGACTTTGTGACAGGGTTCTTGGGATTCTGCCTCTCCTTGTGGTCAGCTGCATTGCCAGACTGACTTTTCCTGTGGATTGGGCCATTGGCTATTTCCTGACGTCTGTGTGGGAAACCATCGCCTTTTGGCTCTGCTCTGGCCACATGCTCCTGTGGGGGGAGGTGTGAGTCAGGAATTGTCAGGTGATACCCCACCAAGAGCCCTGGAAGTTGCTATTACCCCAAGGAAAGGGTTAGCATAGGGTAACCCATGGCAACAGTGAGTGAGAGGACAGCCTTTGAGTCCCATCAGATGATGATGGGAAAGAGTGTGGGGCCAACCCAGGGGGAGTGCACCTGGGGCCATTCCATATCTCCTTGGCCTTCTGATCACAGTCTGGTAAAAAAGAGTACTGCTGAGCTGGGCCCCAGCTCCTAGCCCCTATTCCCTAACCCCTAATGGCCAGCCTCCCACCCCACCGCTTCTGTGGTGTAGCCGACTGCTGCGTAAACTTGTTTCTGGATGGTTTTTAAATCAGTATCCCAATATCCCAGTCCTGCATTTGATTCTCACTGAGATCTATAAAAGCTTCAACATTTGATATTGACATTTCTTTTCTTTTTCTTTCTTTCTTTTTTTTTTTTTGTTTGAGATGAAGTCTTGCTCTGTCACCCAAGCTGGAGTCAGTGGCACGATCTTGGCTCACTGCAACCTCTGCTTCCCGGGTTCAAGCAATTCTGCTTCAGCCTCCCGAGTAGCTGGGATTACAGGCACCCGCCCCCACACCCGGCTAAATTTTGTATTTTTAGTAGAAACGTGGTTTCACCATATTGGCCAGGCTGGTCTTGAACTCCTGACCTCGTGATCTGCCCACTTTGGCCTCCCAAAGTGCTGGAATTACAGGCATGAGCCACCGCGCCTGGCCTGATGTAGACATTTCTTTAAGTCTAGTTACTTGCTAGAAGAGATTGAAAATGATAACATTTAGTAAATTCAACATTAAATTTTAAAAATTAGATTAAGTTGGTAGTCCAGTTTCTACTGGATCCATCTGTAGTCTCTTTCACATAGCCTTAAATATCTTCATGGCAGACTCCAGAGGGGTCTGTGTGTGTGGTCACCCCCAGTATGTCTCTCTTCATGACATTGCAACTGAAGCAGCTGCTAGGACAACATTGGAGCCAGGAGTAGGGCAGTGTCTTAGTTAATCTTTATAAGAAAAATTGTACATCGTTTGTTTATCTAAAATTTAAGTCTAAATATTAAATAGACCAATATTATTTGCTTTAGCTTTCTTAACTCCTGACCTCAAGTGATCTGCCCGCCTTGGCCTTTCAAAGTGCTGGGATTACAGGCATGAGTCACCACACCCAGCCTGTTTAATCTTTATAATTCACTTCTATTGTGAAAACAGCGTTTTATACTTAAGCTTAATGATTGAAACAGTGAAAATTATTTATTTTTTAAACTTCACTTATCATTTAGGAGTTATTTTCCCATAAGGACCAAATCTACCTTTATTATTTATAAAATTTACTTTTCGGAGGAGCTAATTATAACTAGAATTCTAGATTTCCAGTGTAGCCAATTTCATTATATAGGTATATCTGTTATCTAAAAATGGAAGAGAACTGGCAGCACTGTTCTCTAATTCAGGTGTTGAAGGAGCCGCACTGCTGAACTTCTGTATGTTCACATGTGCAATGAACAGTTTTTAGTTTAGTGACTGAGTCTAATACACTATTACTGTTATTGAAGGTAACAGTTTTATACTTAAATTGAACAAACATCACATTTATTTATTTATATACTTTGGTTAGAATTTAGGTTAACCTGATCAGCCTGGCTTTTGGTATTGGCTCACCAAATACCAAAGAATAATAATTCCTTTTATGTTGCCATCATAAACATGTGTTAAATGAGAAATGTGTAATGATTTCAACAAACTTGTGTGATTAGAAAACTGATGTATTCCAATTTTCTTTCCAGTGAAAGGATTTTTTTACGTTTCATTACTTCTTGACATTCTGAAAGAGATAACTGGAAATTCCTTGATTCAGAAAACAGATTCAGATGAAGTAGCAGTGCTGTTGGACACAGTACAGAAAGTATTTCAGAAAATGCTGGAATGTATCGCACGGAGCTTCAAGAAGCAACCGGAAGAAGGCCTGCGGGTACTCAGGTCTCCCCAGGATGGGTTTGCTAGATGGGCTTTTCAGGGCTGTGTACACCCACGCAGATGCATGAGCCCTGGCTATGCTGTTCACGCTTGGGTGATGTATAGTGTTATGTGGGTGGTCCCTGGTGGTGAGGTGCACTGAGAGATGGAGCCCCGTGTGGGAGTCCCCCGTGGGGAGGTGCACTGAGAGGTGGAGCCCGGTGTGGGAGTCCCCCGTGGGGAGGTGCACTGAGAGGTGGAGCCCGGTGTGGGAGTCCCCCGTGGGGAGGTGCACTGAGAGATGGAGCCCGGTGTGGAAGTCCCCCCTGGGGAGGTGCACTGAGAGATGGAGCCCCGTGTGGGAGTCCTCCCTGGGGAGGTGCACTGAGAGATGGAGCCCAGTGTGGGAGTCCTCCCTGGGGAGGTGCACTGAGAGATGGAGCCCAGTGTGGGATTCCCCCGTGGGGAGGTGCACTGAGAGATGGAGCCCAGTGTGGGAGTCCTCCTTGGGGAGGTGCACTGGGAGAGAGTTGGAGCCTGGTGTGGCAGTCCCCATGGCGGACACACTGAGAGAGAGATGGTGACCCCTGTACATGGACTGGAGGCTGGAAGGGTGGGAGCTCTAGCTGTTAGATTCTACCCAGCCGTCTTAGAACAGGATCACACAACTTCAGGTTGACCAGACGGCAGGACAGGAAGCAGAGGGCTGATTGCTCTAGGTTCTGAGTACGCAATTATTTCACAGTATTTTCCAAATAAAATATACTTTTATTTTGAAAGATGCTAATTTTGATACTTGTAGAGTGAGAGAAACCTTGCCATGTGAAATGCTAATTTCTGTCATGAGTTAACTCCCCATCCTATATTAAACTTCTCCGGATTGGAAATGAGAGTCACAGACCTTGAAGGGGCCCATGGTTTCCCTTTGCTGGTTGAAAGCTGATGTAAAGTGAGATGATTGTATAAACACTTCATTTAAAAAAACCTGTATGCCAGTTTTGCTTTACCCTAAAAATAATGTCGTGTCAGTTCTAGCACCACATGATGCTGTTATCAGAGACAGCTATTACTTTTTCTAAGTAGTAGCTTAAAATTATCAATGAGCTATTGTTTTTAAATGAAGACTTTTAAAAATATTTAAATGGGAGGGTATTTATGAAATATTGAAGATTCAGTGTCCTTTGCTGATAGAGGTCACTGAAGATTGTTGGCCGTGCTTTTGTTAGTTTATTTCAATTCAGATTAATTTGAAATGTTCCTGTTTTTGATGAATTCGTTTCAAGTGTCTGTGATCTTTTATGTAATGTAATTTGTGCCAAAACCTTTAGTTTTCCCATCAAACTTCTGTAGCTTTAGTCAGAATACACTGCCTCATAGCTGATGCCTTATTTTAATGTCATTAATGTTTCGCCTCTCTCCCTCCTCATCCCTGAGGGTTTTTCTTGGCTTTAGGGAAAGAAAGCCAGTTCAGAACATCAGGGCAGTTCCCATTGGGCTTTGGTCCCGTCTGCCATCTTCTGGCCGTGGTGTGTAGGAGGTTTGAGTCAGCCAAGGAGTGGAAGGTAGTGGGCAGTGACTAACAAGATCAGTGACTCCTTGAGTCCCAGGGGAGGATAGTGAGAATACTTATTTTAGAGTGTCTTTTTGTTTTTTTCAAAACCGTGGTTTTTAGTTATTAAAAATGACATATGTGTTTTCTTGTAGCTGCTTTATTCTGTTCAGAGGCCTCTTCACGAGTTCATTACTGCTGTTCAGTCTTGGCACGCAGACACCCCTGTGCACCGGGGTGTACTTTCTACTCTGATCGCTGGGCCCGTGGTTGAGATAAGTCACCAGCTACGGAAGGTGAAGTGCTTTAATCCGGAAACGGCTGTGCCTCTCTGTGACTACACAAGATACTGTTTCTGCTAGTAGCACATTCTTACATTTCTCAAAGTATTTTCTAAGAATTTTCAAACTTGAGTGAGTGGCGCTTTCCTAGCAGCTACGCCTCAGAGTTTGATAGCTAGTTAGTATTTTAGACTCACGTGACTGTTGTGAAACATATAGCAAGGACGTGGTCACTCTTGATTAAAACAGAAATATAGTCCTTACATTTGAACATGTTTTTATGCCCATTCAGGAGATTTAAATGACTTGATAAGTTTCTTAAGGTTACTTTCCCTCCTAAAAGGTTAGAAGTAGCTGTAATCCATGGTGAGCAGAATGCAAGGCCGCTCTTGGATTGCTTTTGTGGAATAGCTCACATATCTGTGCATGTTATATTGTTAGCCTCCCCTGCCTTTTTTTCATTTTTAAGCGTAGGATATTCAGCATTCTAATATCAGTTTAAATGGACAATTTGTTCATTATTAATGACTTTTATTTTCCTACCAGTAGCTGTAGATGAATTGAAGATTATTATTAATACAGAAGTTATTAGCCTATTTGGTTAAAGAGTGATATAATCAGGATGATAATTTAAGCCAAAACAAAAAGTGGTGTTTTCCCTTATGGAATATTCAGGGTGTTCTTTTCCTCTTAACCTCTTAGGAAAATAGTAAAAATCATGTTGGGCTTTCCGAATATGAAAAGATAAAATTTGATAGGAAGGTCATTGAATTATATGCATTTTTAATATTTACATAAATCATAAATTTTGTAATATAAAATCATGACTAATAAAAAGATGTTAGCTAAATATAAAATAACAACTAGGATTTGTTTATTCTGGTGGGCTATATAGCTAAAAACTATAAAATTATAAAAAATGTCTGTGGGTCACACCTGGCTCACCATCTGTTTTTAATCAATAAAGTATTATTGGAATGTAGCCATGCCCATTTGCTACGCTTTTTGTGACTACTTTTGTGCAGAGTCGAGTAATTACGACAGAGACCATTGCAACTCTGCCCACAAAACTGAAAATATTTAGTATATTATTTAAATATTTACTATTTTGTTACTTAACAGAAAAAGTTTGCTGACTGCTTTTCTGTTTCCTTACGAATTTTGTCTACTTACTCTATATGTGATTGTGGATTTGTCTCTTTTTTTATTAGTTCTGTCAGTTTTCTTTTCATGTATTTTCTTGTATTTGGCAACTTTTTTCTTTTTGATGAACTGACTCCTATTATTGTGAAATACTTCTGGCTCCCATAGTACTTTCCTCATAAAGACTACTTTGATATTTTCATAGCCAAACCAGCTTTCTTGTGCCTCATGTTTGCATAGCATATCTTTTAAAAAACCCACGCCCACATGGGTAGAGTTTTAAAAAATCTAGTCTGACAACCTCTGACTTTTATTTGGGGTGTTTATAGTCCGTTCTATTATTTTTTTTAGTCCATTTGACTTTAATGAATTTATTGATAGGTTTGGGTTTAAGTTAATGTTTCTTTTCTCTCTGTCTGTTCTGTTAGTCTTTCTTTTTTTTTTTTCTATCACTTTTTTGATGAATCAAGTGTTTTTAGTATGCCATTTTATTATCTCTGTTGACTTTATATTACTTTTTTGTGTAATTTTTTTTGGTGGTTTCTCTAGAGATCTCTGCATGCATATTTAACTTATCTCAGTCTACCTTCAGAAATTATGCTTGTCCATTGCATGGTAGGAATCTCCAGTTGTGTTCTCCTATCCTTATGCTGCTGTCATGTTTTACTTCTACATGGCAAAAATCTCTAGATGTATTTTTATTTTAATCTGTCAATACTCTTTTCTCACTGTTTAAGAAATGCATTTGCAACAATCGCTTTAAGATGTGAAGTATTTTCATGAGAAACTGCTATTTCATATATAGTGATGATTGACTTAAATATTCATATTTGTATTATAATGCTAGCAGAGGAAGTATAGGAAGACTTATTGGAAGTGCTGTCTAGGCCAGGTGCGATGGCTCACCCATAATCCCAACACTTTGGGAGGCGTAGGCAGGAGAATCGCTTGAGACCAGGAGTTCGAGGCCAACCTGGGCAACATGGTGAGACCCTGCCTCTGTTAAAAAAAAAACAGTATTTAAAAATTAGCTGTGTATGGTAGTACACGCCTGTAGTTTCAGCTGCCCAGGACACTGAGGCAGGAGTTCAAGGCTGCAGTGAGCTATGATGTGTGATTGCGCCACTGCACTCCAGCCTGGGCAACAGAGTGAGATTATGTTTCTTAAAAAAAAAAAAAAAAAAAAAAAAAAAAGAATTGTTGTCTAGTCATGCCTAAATGAAATCCCCTAGGATAGCCAAGAATTGAGCCAAGCACAGAGGTGAAGGGATGCAGGGGCGGGATAGGCATATTCCTGACTCAGCTTCTACAGGTGGAAAACAAAGGCATAAGCTTCCACCTGGAGCAGGAATTCTGCACTTGGAATTTCTGAGGAGCATGTGGAATCATTCCTCCATGGTGAACGGCTCATTGAAGCTCACAAGGCTAACAGTTAAAAGCACAGGTCCAGGCAGGTGCCCTGGTGGCTCTAGACGGGTTCTACCCTGCAGTGGAAACTTCGATGTCTAGGAATATTTTTGTTTGACACAACTGGGTGAGGGGGCAGACAGTGTGCCCCTGGC
Organism: Alouatta palliata; assembly: GCA_004027835.1. NCBI lineage: Eukaryota > Metazoa > Chordata > Mammalia > Primates > Atelidae > Alouatta > Alouatta palliata. The sequence goes on along the minus strand of PVKV010005486.1, from coordinate 38,158 downwards.
ACTGAGTGGGTGGAGGCCAGGGATGCTGCTCAGCCTCTCACAGCACCTAGCACAGTCCCCAGCTCTCCCAGAGAACGAGTCAGGTTAGTGGTGCTGAGATTGAGAAACCCCGATTTAGACAGGAGTAAAATGTTAAATTTACTTAGCATAAAAGCACATTATTTACAGTAGATGATAACTAGATAAAGACTCTGACAAAAGGCTCATTGAGTGACATGTCTATTTTTCTTTATTTTTGTCTCACTGAGTAAGCATCTTCGTTTACCTTTTTCTTTTTTTTTCGTATTGAGACAGGATCTCGCTCTGTCACCCAGGCTGGAGTGCCATGGTACATGGCTCATTAAAGCCTCAAATTCCTGGGCTGAAGTGATCCTCCTGCCTCAGTCTCCCAAGTAGCTGGGACTATGGGTGTGTGCCACCGTGCCCAGCTAATTTTAAAATTTTGTTATAGAAGCAGGATCTTCCCATGTTGTTGGGCTGATCTCAGACTCCTGGCCTCAAGCAATCCTCTTGCTTCAGCCTCCCAGAGTGCTGGAATTACGGGTGTGAACCACCACGCCCAACACACTTATGTTTATAATAGATTATTCATAATTATTGTAGACATTTGAACAGTTAATAAAAGTAATTGTTTTGAATTTCTACAAAGTGTTTCTTAGGTGTTGAAGAAAACCCAAAGCAATGTAATTTACAAGTGAGTAGCCTAGTCTCTGTTCACATCTTGCTGATTTGGGACTCTTTTAGGTTTCTGACATAGAAGAGCTTACCCCTCCAGAGCATCTTTCTGATCTTCCACCATTTTCAAGGTGTTTAATAGGAATAATAATAAAGTCTTCGAATGTGGTCAGGTAATCAATTTCTGTTCAGTGTCCTGAAACGCTCATCATGGCTGTAAGCTCCAGCAGCATTGTTTCTATTCCTTTTACTCTCAAGTTTCAAAGCTACATTCTCTCTTGTGAGAAAAATGTTTCATATAGTTTTCTCTCCATTTTATCAGTAATTAGAAATATTTACATTAAACTTACACAAAGAAAAATTCTAACTTTCTGTAAAGAATATTCATCTAAATAATCTCTGGTTAGTTATGCTTCTCATAACTAAAATTCTGTTAAGGGGGGACATAGAATGTTAATATTTAGTAAAATACTTCTTACCAGGTGTGCTTTCAAAACACTTGACGAGGTTAAATACTGGTGCCATTTTCATTGAACACGCAGCTGCTGCTCATTTTCCAGTCCATATGTCACTTGATCAGAGTTGCAGGGTTTGCTGTGTCGCATGCAGGGCTGACAGGTTACAGAGAGAACTGCTTTGCAGATGTCTGGTACCTGTCGAATTTTAATAGCAGATACATTCAATGAAAACTTTTAAAAGCACCATCTTTGGTACCTATGAGTCATCTTTCAACAACATAATTACATCTTTTTTATGTGCTTTGAGGGTATACAGAGTAGCCTTTTTCAGTCAGCACAGCATCCCTGTTCCCAGCAGCATCCTCAGGTTTTAATGTCTCGCTGTACAATCTGGTACACTCTCCATGAAAAGCATGGGGCAAGTTCAGTCAGCTTCCCATGTCTCCTGCAGACTGGAGTTGGTGGTTGTGGTTGAACCTTGGCTGTACTTGTTTTGCTATAAAGTATTAAAGTCTATATGATACAGTAATTTTGATGTTTGTTGATTTGTTTGCAGGTCATTTTTGGACGAGTTAAAGGCGTGTGTGGCTTCTAACGATATTGAAGGCATTGTGTGCCTCACCGCTGCTGTGCATATTATTCTGGTTATTAATGCAGGTTGGTTACATTTCCCTCATCAACTGGAAGGTGGCTGGTGCACCTCACAGGTGCTGTCATGGGGTGTTGGGGATCAGCCCCTACACTCGGCTACTCCTGGCCAGCTCAGGCGTCCCCCAGCCTTTCCACTCTCTGCCTTCTCATGTGCTGGACTCAGTGCTCTCCACCTGGGCTTCCTCTCCTTAGCCCACCCTACATCTGTTTTTATATCAGCTTGTTCACTCTTCAGTGGTGCAGGTCCTGTTCACTTTCACCTTTTGATCCCTGGACCCATTAAGTATTCCTTTCTGTGCCTCAGCATTGAATTTCCATTGATTTGATGTATTACCTGTATCTTAGAATCTGAATTTATTTTGGTTGACAATGGATGTTTTGGTGTTAATATCTGATCTAGCTACTGTTTCTCCTAAGCCTTAGCCTTGCCTAGTCTGAATATTCTAACCAGTTCAAACAGTACTGATAAAATAATTGGAGATATGTATAACATGCTTAGCTCAATATAAAATGTAGTAACATTCGTGCACGTTGACTGCCTTTACCTTTCTATATTATTTGCTCAGTTTTACTAATGTTGAAATTATTTTCAAAGGTGATACATTATAGATAGGGAGTGCTGCTATTGAAAGAAGCTCTGCCCATAAGTCTAAATGCATAGATATCTGCAGATTAGTAAGAATACTTCTTAACTAATTTGTCCCAGGTTGGGCATAAGAAAGACTTCCCTAAGGGACTCTCCCTTCATGGAGAACCTCCCCAGGAGGATGTTGAGGATGGATGTTGGATGCTGCCAGGTGCTCTGCCTTTCATACATCCTTAAATATCTGCAATATTTAAACAAGGGAAGGACTCTGAAACAGGATGGGTTTGCTGGCATGGACATAATGCTTCCTTTAATGGCTTCATGGAGTGAGGTCTGTTTGAACTCTTCTCCCCAGTAAATGTTTGTTTGCTCTTTACAACATCCCTTAGAAGGGAGAATTACTATTCCGCAGGTCAGTATGTAGGTTACCTCAAAGGGAAGGATACGGAGGCTCAGCTTAGGGAAGTTGTATCACGTATATAGCAGAGTGTTTGTCTTTGTGTAGTGATGTTAAAATGTTTTCCGTCTTTAATATAATTTTTCCAGGTAAACATAAAAGCTCAAAAGTGAAGGAGGTTGCAGCCACTGTTCACAGAAAACTAAAGACATTCATGGAAATTACTTTGGAAGAGGATAGCATTGAAAGGTAAAGCAGAGATATTCATACCAGATGCAATCATCTAAAACTGCTCATTGTTCTTTGGGTCTGCATGAGATTGTGTTTTCATTTCTGCTGCCTACAGCCAGGTGGTTAGGAGACTGGGGACTGTAAGAAGAGAAACATTTCCATTGGCAAAGACCTTTAGCTTATGTTTAATTTACTTACTAATTGTGTCTTCAAAAACAAAACTGTCATTTGCAAAATTCTACAATTTTGCAATTGACATTGTAGAAAATTGAGGGCATACAAACTTACTTTATATGGTTTTAAAATCAGACATTATTTTTGGTGGTCGCTGCATTATGGAAACCATGGGCATTTCCCAAGAATAGATACCTAGCGGACAAATACTCACATGGGGTTGGGCGGTCCCTTCAGAGCCTCTGGGATGTGTGTAGTTTCCCCCTTGCTGGGCAGCCCGTTGCTGTGCACAGCCTGCAGGCTACCAGTGTGCTCATACAGCTGCTTTCCAGCTGGGTGTTTTTGCTGCTGTGTGCTGTTTGGTATGCTCTGCATTCTACTGTAGACTCTGTTTTGAACTGTGTTTCACTTTTAGATCAACCACAAAGAATGTTTTCTTGCTATTTCGTGAGCTAAACAGGTGAACCGTTGTAAAGCTCTGCACTAGGAAATTCAGCTTTGCCTGGAAAACAAACCACTCTCCATAGCTACTTCTTCTGGGGAAAGGCTTTCCAAATCTGAAACTGCTAATTTGTGAATAAACTTCCAAAGTGTGGCTTTTTATAGACTGTCGACATGTTCTATAGACACAATACTCTTAATGCTCACTTTACGAGAAAATTTGGTTTGTAGGCTGGGTGTGGTGGCTCACGCCTATAATCCAGGAGTTCAAGACCAACCTGGTAAAACCCCATCTCTACTAAAAATACAAAAATTAGAACAGGCATGGTGGCTCATGCCTGTAATCCCAGCATTTTGGGAGGCCAAGGAGAGTGGATCTCATGAGGCCAGGAGTTCGAGACTAGCATGGCCAACATGGTGAAACTCCATCTCTACTAAAAATATAATAATTAGCCAGGCGTGGTGACAGGCATCTGTTATCCCAGCTACTTGGGAGGCTGCAGTAGGAGAATTGCTTTAACTCGAGAGGTGGAGGTTGCAGTGAGCTGAGATTGCGCCACTGCAATCCAGCCTTGGCAAGAGCAAGACTCTGTCTCGAAAATAATAAATAAATACATGAAAATACAAAATAAAAATACAAAAATAAGCTGGGCATGGTGGCATACTTCTGTAATCCCAGCTATTCTGGAAGCTGAAGAGCTTAGTTAGCCTGGCTAGAGGTTTATCAATTTTTATTGATATTTTCAGAGAAGTAGCTTTTGGTTTCATTTATTTTTCTTTGTTGATTTCTTATTTTCAAGTTTATTGATTTCTGCTCTAGATGTTATCATTTCTGTTTTTCTTCTTAGAATTTAATTTGCTCTTTTTCTGTTTTCCTAAGGTGAATGTTTAGATGATTGGTTTTTAGATTTTTCTTCTTTTCTAATATGTACTTTCAGTGCTATAAATTTTCTTCCAAGCACTGCTTCATCCCACATTAAAAAAATTTTTCTTTTTCTATTTCTCTTTTTGTCCTTTTTCCTCCCGTCAGTTTTTGTTTTGTTTTCTTGTTTTGAGACGGGTTCTTGCTCTGTCACCCAAGCTGGAGTATAGTGGCACGATCACAGCTCACTGTTGCTTTAACCTCCCAGGCTCAAGCAGTCCTTCCACCTCAGTCTTCCAAGTAGCTGGAACTACAGAAGTGTGCCACTATGCACAACTAATTTAAAAAAAAATTTTTTTTTTTGTGGAGGTGGGGTCTCACTATGTTTGGCCCAGCTGGACTTGAACTCCTGAGCTCAAACATCCTCCTTTGGCCTCCCAAAATTCTGAGATTACTGGTGTGAGCCACCATGCCTGGCCTTTCCATCATTCTTGCTTTCATCTTATTCATCCCACATATTTTCGATAAACTGTGCTGTCGTTTTTCTTTAGTTCAAAATATTTTTCAGTTTCTCTTGTGATTTACTCTTTGACCCATTTAGTTGTGTTGTTTAATCTCCAAGTGTTTGGGGTTTTTTCCAGCTTTCTGTTACTGATTTCTGTTTTAATTCCATTGTAGCCTGAGAGCAGACATTATATTATTTCTATTATTTTAAATTTGTGGAGGTGTGTTTTATGGCTCAGATGTGTTCTCTGTTGGTGAGTGTTCCATGTGAGCATGAGAAGAATGTGTAGTCTACTGCTGTTGGATGAAGTAGTCTGCATAGGGCTCTTGCGCCCCACAGGGTCGTGGGGTGTCCCTTATGCTATGCTGAGGTGCAGGATCTGAGAAGTAAAGAGACAGGACACTGAAGAACTGGTGAAGAGCATCTGGACTCGGGGGGCCATGCCACCTGTGAGCGGATATCAGCGAGAGCCCCAAATGCCCAGAAGCATCTGTATTTATTAGGTACAAGCAGGGGGCAGGGTTGTGAGTGAGGTCATCATCTATAGGCTTAGTAATAGAGCGTACATAATCATGGGAGTAACAAGTGAGGGGGCCACCCATTATGTCACCTGGGCAGAGAGGTGGGCCATGCACAGTACAGGGCCGTGCTGTGCGCAGTAGTAGAGGGTCATGTACAGAAAAGGGATCCACCCCCATTAGGTCACCGAGGCAAGGAGGTGGGCCGTGTGCAACAGGTGTCGTGAGCAACACTTCTTATCTGGGGGCTGGAGACTTCGAAGGGTTTCTAACAGAAGGATACTGTAAGCCAATGCAGTGGGAGCTGACAGACGTGTGCTCTTCTTTTAAGATATTTATGGGAGGATGATTTGAGCTAGCACAGAAGGGAGAAAAGACTGACAGGGTGAACAGCCGCCATGACTGGTGATACCAGAGGGGTTCTTCTCCCTCGGTTATTTGCGGTATCTCAGACCTGAGGCCTACTTTCCACTGGAACTGAATGCAAGGTACTACAACTCCTTTATCAGGAGGGGAGGCTCTTGCTCCAAGCCTGCCAGACAGCATATGCCCTTTCAGGCAGGGATGCCACCGCCTGGGTCTTTGGTTCTTGTCCTGGTCTGGCTGTTTTCCCATGTACTGCTTCTGTTCTGTGACTGCTCTAGGCATTCCTCCTGCTATAAACTACTATATGGTTATCTATAAATCAGCACTAAATGTGTCAGTACAACTCCAACTACTATACCTATATGATATATAGAAAGATTATATAGAACTAAGTATGCTAGATATAAGTATTAAGTACGATTGTATAATCTAGATATATGTAAGCAGTAAGTTATACTTCAGACACTAATTCTATAAACTAATATATGATATATATAAAGGATTATATAAAAGAAATAGCTGAGTAATAACACTATAAACTAAGATATTCTTCAGGTACTAATTGTGCCTGGGGTCTGGACAGTTCTCCTTCCTTGGTGTCCGTGGGGAGTGTTACCAACAAGTCTGTAGATGTCCGTCATATCCAATTGATTGACAGTGTTGTTGGGTGGGACTATGTCCTTCCTAATTTTCTACCTGTTGGATCTGATAGAGGGTGTTATAGTCTCCAACCATAATAATTGCCTCGTCTTTTACTCTTTGCAGTTCTGTCAGTTTTTGCCTCACTTAGTTTGCTGCTCTGTTGTTAGGTCCACACATTGATAATTGTTACATCTTTTCATTATATAATGCTCTTCTTTATCTCTGATAATTCTTCTTACTGTGACTTCTGCTCTACCTGAAATTAATACTACTCCTCCTCCTTTGTTTTGATTAGAGTAAGCATTCATTTTTTCTTTTCTTTCCTTTTTTTAAGATACGGGGATTCGCTATGTTGCCTAGGTGGGGCTCTAATCCTGGACTCCTGGGCTCAATCTATTCCTTCTGCGTCAGTCTCCCAATTGGCTAGGACTGCAGGCACACACCACCAGACCTAGCCAATTTAATTTTAATCTATATGTGTCTTTGTATTTAAAGTGGGTTTCTGATAGTATGTAAACCGTATGGTTTTTGTATTTTTTTCTGGCAGTCTGTCTTAAAATTGGTGCATTTATACCATATTCAAAGTGATTATTGATATAGTTGGATTAATATCCGCCATATTTGTTATTGTCTTCGATTTCTCACCCTTGAAATTTGTTCCTGTTTTCATCTTGCACTCTTTTTCTTTTGTGGTTTTAACTGAACATTTTTGATGCTTGTTTTCTTTCCTAGCATATCAGTTATACTTTTTATTTTTATTCTTTTATCTTTCTTAGCGGATGCTTTAGAGTTGGAGTTTTCATTTATAACTAATCCAATCTTACTTTGAGGTGACACTGTACCCCTCTGCAGGTACTATGAGTACCCTACAAAATAATCCTAATCCTTTCCTCCTGTCCCTTGTATTATTGCTGTCATTTTTGTTACTTAGGTATAAGCAGACATAAGCATACATAATTGAATATGTTGTTGCTATTATTACTTTGAGCAAACTATGTCTTAAGTCATTTAAGAATTTAAAAGGTTTTTATTTACCTTCACTTACTCCTTCTTTGATGCTTTTCTTTCCTTTGTGTTGATCCAAAAATCTGGCTTATATTCTTTTCCTTCCCTCCAGAGAACTTTTAATGCTTCTTTCAAGGGATGTCTACTGGCAATGAATTCTCTTTAATTTTGATTTTTCAGAGAGTCTTTTATTTCTCCTTTATTTCTTTGTAGGGATAATGTTGTGTAGTATGTAATTCTAGGTTGGTGAGTGTTTTTCTCTCTGTACTTTATTTAATTATTATTATTTTTTGAGACAGAGTCTTGCTCTGTTGTCCAGGGTGGATTGCCGTGGTGTGATCTCGGCTCACTGCAACCTCTGCCTCCTGGGTTCAAACGATTCTTGTGCCTCAACCTCCTGAGTAGCTGGGATTACAGGCACATTGCCACCGCACCGAGCTAATTTTTGTATTTTTAGTGGAGACGGGGTTTCACCATGTTGCCCAGGCAGGTCTCAAACTCCAGATCTCCAGTGATCTGCTCACCTCAGCCTCCCAGAGTGCTGGGATTACAGAGGTGAGCCCATGTGCCTGGCCACTCTCTGCACTTTAAACATTTCCCTGCACTCTCTTCTTGGCTCGTGTGGTATGTGAGAAGTAGGATATAATTCTTTTTTGCTCCTTAGTAGATAAGGTGTCTTTCTCCCCGTCTAGGTTCTTTCAATACTTTTTCTTTGTTTGATTTTCTGTAGGTTGAATATGATATGCCTAGGTATAGTTTTTTTGTTTTTGTTTTTGGCATTTATTCTATTCAGTATTCTCTAAGTTTCCTGGATAAAGTCTCAGTTATTATTGTCTGAAATCTTTCTTCTGTTCCTTTCTCTCTTCTGAAATTCTTGCTGCTCATGTTAACACCTTTTACGCTTGTTTCACAGTTCTTGGATATTTTGTTCTATCAAAACAGCCACATTTTGGAATTCTGTTTGCTGATATTTTATTTGAAAATGTTTGCGTTAGGTTTCAAGTAACATTATAGGGTTGTTCGTTATTTTGGTTTGTAGTTTTTTATTTTTGTTTTTGTTTTTTTTTAGTAGGACCTTTATCAGTTTTGCTCTCAGCATTAGTTGGTAACTTCTCCCTTTTCAATGTTGTGGAATAACTTAATTACATCTGATGCTGTGGAACAACATACCTCCCAGAATTCTGGGATGACTTTTCCCTATTTCTTTTATGTTATTAGTTGGGCCTGAATTTTTATTACTGCCTGAATAAATTTTGGTAATTTATAATTTCTTGCATTGATCTAGATTTTTAAATTTATTAACATAAAGTGGTTTGTGTTTATTCTTTCATTGTTTATTAATTTTAATAAAATAGAAGTTGCTTATTGAAATATACATATGAAAAGAATATAAATAATATGTGTACCACTGAATTAGTTGTCATAAAATGAAGTTACAGGCCAGGTGTGGTGGCTTACATCTGTTATCCCAGCACTTTGGGAGGCCAAAGCAGGTGGATTGCTTGAGTCTAGGAGTTCGCAACCAGCCTGGGCAAAGTGATGAAACCCTGTCTCTACAAAAAATACAAAAATTAGCTAGGAATGGTGGCACACACCTGTAGTCCTAGCTACTCAAGAGGCTGAGGTGGGAGGTTTGCTCGAGCCCACAAGTTTGAGGCTGCAGTGAGCTGAGATTACACTACTACATTCCAGCCTGGGTGACAAAGTGAGACATGGCAACAAAACAGGTCAGAAAATGATTTTGATAAACTGACAGAAGCAGGCTTCAGAAGATGGGTAATAGCAAACTTCTCTGAGCTAAAAGAACATGTTTTAACCCAATGCAAAGAAACTAAGAACCTTGATAAAAGATTAGAATGCTAACTAGAATAACCAGCCTAAAGAAGAACATAAATGACTCGAAGATCAACTCAATGAAATGAAAAGAGAAGGCAAGAAAAGAAAAAAGAGTGAAAAGAAATGACCACAGCCTCCAAGAAATATGGGATTATGTGAAAAGACCTAATCTGTGCTTGATCAGTATGCCTGAAGAGTATGGGGAAAATGAATCCAAGCTGAAAAACACTCTTCAAAATATTATCCAGGAGAACTTCGCCAACCTAGCAAAGCAGGCCAACATTCAAATACAAGAAATATAAAGAATACCACAGAGATACTCCTCAAGAAGAGGAACCGCAAGGCACATAATCGTCAGATTCACCAGGGTTGAAATGAAGGAAAAAATGCTAAGGGCAGCCAGAGAGAAAGTTTGAGTCACCCACAAAGGAAAGCCCATCAAACTCACAGTGGATCTCTCAGCAGAAACCCTACAAACCAGAAGAGAGTAGGGACCAATATTCAGTATCCTTCAAGAAAAGAACGTTCAGCGCAGAATCTTATATCCAGCCAAACTAAGGTTCATAAGTGAAGGAGAAATAAAATCCTTTACGAACAAGCAATTACTGAGTGATTTCCTTGCCACCAGACCTGCCCTACAAGAGCTCCTGAAGGAAGCAGTAAATTGGTGTGCTGTATTCAGGAGACCCATCTAACATGCAAAGACAAACATAGACTCAAAATAAAGGGATGGAAGAAGATCTACCAAGCAAATGGAGAGCAAAAAAAAAAAAAAAAGCAGGCGTTGCAATTTTAGTCTCTGATAAAATCGACTTTAAACCAACCAAGATGAGAAGAGACAAAGAAGGACACTACATAATGGTGAAAGGATCAATACAACAAGAAGAGCTAACTATCCTAAATACATATGCACCCAATACAGGAGCACCCAGATACATAAAGCAAGTTCTGAATGACTACAGAGACTTAGACTCCCACACAATAATAGTGGGAGACTTTAACACTCCACTGTCAGCATTATGCAGATCAATGAGACAGAAAATCAACAAGGATATACAGGACTTGAATGCAGAACTGGAACAAGCAGACCTAATAGACATCTACAGAACTCTCCACCGCACAGCAATAGAATATACATTCTTCTCAGCTCCCACATTGCACTTACTTTAAAGTTGACCACATAATTGGAAGTAAATCACTCCTCAGCAAATGCAGAAAAACAGAAATCATAACAAACAGTCTCTCAGACCACAGTGCAATCAAATTAGATCTCAGGATTAAGAAACTAACTCAAAACTGCACAACTTCATGGAAACTGAACAACTGGCTCCTGAATGTTGACTGGATAAACAGTGAAATGAAGGTAGAAATAAAGATGGTCTTCAAAATCAACGAGAACGAGGACACAATGTAACAGAATCTCTGGGACACATTTAAATCAGTGTCTAGAGGGAAATTTATAGCAATTAAATGCCCACATGAGAAATGAGGAAAGATCTAAAATCGACACCCTATTGTCAGAATTGAAAGAGCTAGAGAAGCAAGATAAAAAAAACTCAAAACTCAACAGAAGACAAGAAATAACTAAGATCAGAGCAGAAATGAAGGAGATAGAGACACAAAAAACCCTTCAAAAAATCATTAAATCCAGGAGCTAGTTTTTTGAAAAGATCAACAAAATACATAGACTGTTGGCCAGATTAATAAAAAAAAGAGAATAATCAAATAGATCCAATAAAAAATGATAAAGGGGATATCACCACTGATCCCACAGAAATACAAACTACCATCAGAGATTACTACAAACAACTCTATGCACATAAACCAGTAAACCTGGAAGAAATTGATACATTCATGGACACTTGCACCCTACCAAAACTAAACCAGGAAGAAGTTGAAACCCTGAATAGACCAGTAACAAGGGCTGAAGTTGAGGCAGCAATTAACAGCATACCAACCAAAGAAAGTTCAGGTCCAGACGGGTTCACAGCTGAATTCTACCAGATGTACAAAGAGGAGCTGGTACCAATCATTCTGAAACTATGCCAAACAATACAAAAAGAGGGAATCCTCCCCAACTCATTTTATGAGACCAACATCATCCTGATACCAAAACCCGGCAGAGACTCAACAAAAAAAGAAAACTTCAGGCCAATCTCCATGATGAACATAGATGCAAAAATCTTCAATAAAATACTGGCAAACTGATTGCAACAGCACATCAAAAAGCTTATCCATCATGATCAAGTAGGCTTCATCCTGGGGATGCAAGGGTGGTTCAACATATGCAAGTCCGTAAACGTAATCCACCGCATAAATAGAACCAAAGACAAAAACCACATGATTATCACAATAGATGCAGAGAAGGCTTTTGACAAAATTCAACAATAGCCCTTAATGCTGAAAACTCTCAATAAACTAGGTATCGATGGAACCTATCACGAAATAATAAAAGCTACTTATGACAAACCAACAGCCAGTATCATACTGGATGGGCAAAAACTGAAAGCATCTCCTTTGAAATCTGGCACTAGACAAGGATGCCCTCTCTCTCCACTCTTATTCAATATAGTATTGGAAGTTGTAGCCAGAGCAATCAGGCAAGAAAAAGAAATAAAGGATATTCAATTAGGAAAGAAGGAAGTCAAATTGTCTCTATTTGCAGATGACATGATTGTATATTTAGAAGACCCCATTGCCTCAGCCCAAACTCTCCTTAAGCTAATAAACAACTTCAGCAAAGGCTCAGGATAGAAAATCAATGTGCAGAAATCACAAGCATTCCTATACACCAATAACAAACAGCCAAATCAAGAGTGAACTCCGATTCACAATTGCTACAAAGAGAATAAAATACCTAGGAATACAACTAACAAAGGAGGTAAAGGACCTCTTCAAGGAGAACTACAAACCACTGCTCAAGGAAATAAGAGAAGACACAAACAGATGGAAAAACATTCCATGCTCATGGTTAGGAAGAAACAATATTGTGAAAATGGCCATACTGCCCAAAGTAATTTATAGATTTAACGCTATCCGCATCAAACTACCAATGACCTTCTTCACAGAACTGGAAAAAACCACTTTAAACTTCATATGGAACCAAAAAAAGAGCCCACATAGCCAAGACAATCCTGAGCAAAAAGACAAAGCTGGCAGCATCATGCTGTTGGACTTCAAGCTATACTACAAGGCAACAGTAATCAGAACAGCATGGTACTGGTATCAAAACAGAGACATAGACCAATGGAACAGAACAGAGATCTCCGGAGCAACACCACACATCTACAACCATCTGATCTTTGACAAACCTGACAAAAACAAGCAATGGGGAAAGGATCACCTGTTTAATAAATAGTGTTGGGAAAATTGGCTAGCAGTGTGCAGAAAGCAGAAACCAGACCCCTTCCTGACACCTTACACTAAAATTAGCTCCAGATGGCTAAGAACTGAAACAGATTTACAAGAAAAAAACAAACCCATCCAAAAGTGGCCGAAGGATATGAACAGACACTTTTCAAAAGAAGACATATATGAAGCCAACAAACATATGAAAAAATGCTCGTCATTAGAGAAATGCCAATCAAAACCACATTGAGTTACCACCTCACGCCAGTTAGAATGGCGACCATTAAAAAATCTGGAGACAACAGATGGTGGAGAGGATGTGGAGAAATAGGAACACTTTTACACTGTTGGTGGGAGTGTAAATTAGTTCAACCATTGTGGAAGACAGTGTGGCGATTCCTCGAGGACCTAGAAATAGAAATTTCGTTTGACCCAGCAATCCCATTACTGGGTATACACCCAAAGGACTATAAATCATTCTATTATAAAGACACACGCACACTCATGTTCATCATGGCACTGTTTACAATAGCAAAGACCTGGAACCAACCCAAATGCCCATCAGTGATAGACTGGACAAAGAAAATGTGGCACATATACACCGTAAAAGACGATGAGTTCATGTCCTTTGTAGGGACGTGGATGAACCTGGAAACCATCATTCTCAGCAAACTTACACAAGAACGGAAGATCAAACACTGCATGTTTTCACTCATAGGCAGGTGTTGAACAATGAGAACACGTGGACACAGGGAGGGGAGCATCACACACTGTGGTCTGTTGTTGGGGCTATGGAAGGGATAGTGGGAGGGAGGGTGGGGGAGAGAGAATGTGGGGAGAAATGTCAGGTATAGGTGATGGGGGGATGGTGGCAACATACCACCTTGCCATGAATGTACCTATGCAACAATCTTGCATGATCTGCCCATGTACCCCAGAATGTAAAGTAGGAAAAAAAAACTCAAATAATGTTGTATGTTAATGTTGTATGCTAATAAATATTGATAGTTATTGAATCTGAAAAAAAAAAATGCAGTCACCACCTAAATCAAGGAATACACCTCCTGAACATGGCCTCTCTCTCCCTGTTTGAAGGTATCAGCCCACCCCAACACCTCAGTATAATTTTGAGTGTTGTCCATATAAACAGCAAAGTGTGTGTAGTTTTGTACTTACTATGATGTTTATGTTTACTGTGGCTTTTAACACCATTTCTTCTTTATTCTTTTTTGTTATACTTTTGAGACTGGCTCTGTGGCTCACTCACAGCATTTGTGAATGGTTTACATAGAAGCCTGTGTGCTAGAGAGGTGGAGTGCCACCTGAACAGTTCACGTTTGTTAATTGTGTTACCTCAACTTTTCTATGTATTTACTGATTTTTTTGTTACTTATTCTACAGAGACTTGTGTTAAATTTCTCATTGTGCTTGTGAATTTGTCCAAGTATCCTATTTAGGACTGTTTTTGCATTTTATATTTTATGGTCCTGTTATTTGATGCATATAAGTATAGAACTGCTGTATCTTCTTGATGAATTGACCCTTTTATTTTAATGAAGGGTCTCTCTTTAGTAATGCTGCTTCCCTTAAAGTCCACTTTGTCAGGTACTCATAACAATGTTGGCTGGGCATGGTGGCTCATGTCTGTAACCCCAACACTATGGGAGGCTAAGGCGGGTGGATTGCTTTAGCTCGGGTTCAAGACCAGTTTGAGTAACATAGTGAGACCCCATCTCTACAAAAAATACAAATATTAGACAGGTGTGCTGGCACATGCCTATAGTCCCAGCTACTTGGGCAGCTGAGGTGGGAGGATCGCTTGAGGCGGAGGTTGCAGTGAGCCAAGATTGCACCACTGCACTCCAGTCTTGGCAACAGAGCAAGACTTGCCTCAAAAACAAACAAAAAGCAGTGTTTTTCTGTGTGTTTGTCAGGTTCCAGGAGACCGAAACTACGCAGTGATTCAGATAGGGAAAGCTCGGTGTCAATGATTTTTTTTGTTTGGTTGGTTATTTTTTGAGACAAAGTCTCCTTCTGTCATCCAGGCTGGAGTGCAGTGGCATGATCTTGGCTCACTGCAACTTTTGCCTCCTGGGTTCAAGTGATTCTTGTGCCTCAGCCTCCTGAGTAGCTGGGACGACAGGCATGTGCCACCATATCCAGCTAATTTTTGTATTTTTAGTAGAGATGGAGTTTCACCATGTTGGCCAGGCTGGTCTTGAACTCCTGAGCTCAAGTGATACGTCCACCTCAGCCTCCCAAAGTGCTGGGATTACAGGGGCGTGCCACCGTGCCTGGCCGAATGTCAGGGATTTTTATAGGGAGTTGGCATGATGGGTTATTGGCTAGGGAGAGTTAGAGAACTCTAGAGAATATAGGAGTAGCAGATGAAGAGAACACCTCCAACCTTAGGCGAGTGCCCTTAAGGAAGAAGCCCCCACCCCCAGAGGGAGACCTGGCTCCCTGCATGGAAGAAAGTGCTAGTGGTCTTCTGTGGCACCTGATGACATCCACTCACTTGGGTGAGTGGCTGGTAGGGGGGTGGATGTGGAGCCTTCCCAGAGGAGGTACTAGGGGAGCTGCTGCAGCCAGAGCTAGAAAGCCTGCTCTCTTGAGTCCTGCAGGCTCCTATGTATGGCTTGGATCAGGTTGGGGCTTGTAGGGGTAGCTAGCTGTCTAGGGTGCTGTCAGAGTCACCTGGGGAATGCCCCGCCCCCCCCCCCCCACCTTTCTTCCAGCACCCTATGGTGATAGGCACTAAAGCAAGTGGGTGGGTTTGGGGTCCTAGCTACTGAGTGAACAAAATGCATTTAATTATGTACTTTATTCTAAAAGTGATTGAGTGTCCACTATGCTAGTTTTATCAGGTTAGACTTTGCAACTATGTATTTTAAGAAGAAACCCAACAAACTATTGGTTTTAGGAACTTGTTTTTAGGGCAGTGGTCTGATTTGGGGATGACAGAGGAGCACTTGTGCGTTTCAGAAAATAAGTGGCAGTGTAAGTGGTTCATCAGACACAAAGATTAAACAAGGCGACCAGAATTAGCAACTGTAAGAATGTTAAATTGTTTTCACAGGATATAGTAACAATCTCAAAAGTCCAAGCATTTTTCTTTGTTAGATATAGTGTTGCCAAAGAAGGCTTATTCCGATATAGAAGAGTGTACACTGTTCTGAAGGTGAAAGGGAAGAGGAACATTGGTTTCTTGTTAGGAATGCCTTCCACTTAGACTTAGTTTCAGGCTAACTGCTTGAATTGTGTTAGTTACATAGAGAAAAAAAGACCTGAGAAATTCAAAACTTGCACTGTGGAAAAGGACATGAACAGAACACTGCGGATGGAGCCTTTTGTTTCTCTGTTATTTCTTCACCTGCGAGCCATCCTGTCTACTAAGCTGATACACAGACGAAAAAAAGAGCTTCTCCTTTTCAGAAGGAAACATCCTAGAAAATAGATAGGTAGGGACTTTGAAATACTGGCTTCTTACTTAAATATGCAAGAAGCAAACTGTAGAGAAACCAGTGTCTAAAAAAAAAAAAAAAAAAAATCAACCTGACAGAAAAATTGATGAAACAAGAAAAATAAATCTAATGGAAGATAAACAATTAAGATTTAAGACTATATTTTAAAATATTACTGATTTAATGTTGTACTAGAGATATTAAGGCAAGTAAACATCTTGAGGACTCTGGGAACCCCTTGCTCTAATTAATATTTTAGGCAGTGGAACTTGATTTAAAAGTGAATGTTTTCTTAACAACTAATCTAGTTTTCTCTCCAGCAGGGTTAGTATTCTGTTAGCTGGTCTGTTGGGTGCTGAATAAAAATTGGCGTCTCATTGCATTTTAATTGCCTTACCCTATATATAGCATATTGTAAAGTGGACATTTTCTGAGGAGAAACAACATGCATTTGCCAGTGCACTGGTGCATTTAAATGTCAAATATGTTAAATTTGTAACTTTCATAAATAGCATCAAGATAGTAATAAATTTGTGATTTGAAATAAATCACAAATATAAATAATATATTTCTTAAGGTTTGTGTTACTTGATGAATTTTCCCCACTAATCATATTACAAGCAAATTACTTGACAATATTAATCGTGCCTCTACTTGCAGGCAGCTTTAGTAGCACAATAATGTAGGTGCCAACATTAAATCTTAAAGGAAAAGAATATTCCCTGAAAAAGTAGCCTCTCTTTTGTTATCAAATATTGATAAATGAATATCAATTCATTTTATTCTACTTTAATTTTTTTTTTTTTTTTTTTTTTTGAGACGGAGTTTCGCTCTTGTTACCCAGGCTGGAGTGCAGTGGCGCGATCTCGGCTCACCGCAACCTCCGCCTCCTGGGTTCAAGCAATTCTCCTGCCTCAGCCTCCCGAGTAGCTGGGACTACAGGCCTGCGCCACCACGCCCAGCTAATTTTTGTATTTTTAGTAGAGACGGGGTTTCACCATGTTGACCAGGATGGTCTCAATCTCTTGACCTCGTGATCCACCCGCCTCGGCCTCCCAAAGTGCTGGGATTACAGGCGTGAGCCACCGCGCCCGGCTATTCTACTTTAATTTTAACAGTCCTTTTGTTTTTTGAGATGGAGTCTCGCTCTTTCGCCCAAGGTGGAGTGCAGTGGCACAATGTCAGCTCACTGCAACCTCCACTTCCTGGGTTCAAGCGATTCTTCTCCTTCAGCCTCCAGAGTAGCTGGGACTACAGGTATACACCACCACGCCTGGCTAATTTATATATATATTTAAATATATACACACATATATTGCTAATTTATATATATTTAAATATATACACACAATAATGTATTTATAATACATATTATAAATATATATGTGTGTATATTATTACAAATATATATGTATATATTTTAAGATGGAGTCTTGCTCTGTCTCACAGGCTGGAGTGCAGCTGCACGACCTCGGCTCACTGCTACCTCCGCCTTCTAGGTCAAGCGATTCTCCTGCCTCAGCCTCTCGAGTAGCTGGGATTACAGGCACCTGCCACCATACCTGGCTAATTTTTGTCTTTTTAGTGGAGATGGGGTTTCACCAATTTGACCAGGCTGGTCTTGAACTCCTGACCTTGTGATCCACTGGCCTTGGCCTCCCAAAGTGTTGGGATTACAGGCGTGAGCCAGTACATCCGACTAATTTTTGTATTTTTAGTAGAGACGGGATTTCTCCATATTGGCCGGCCGGGCTGGGCTCGAACTCCTGACCTCGTGATCTTCCTGCCTCAGCCTCCTAAAGTGCTGGGATTACAGGTGTGAGCCACTGGGCCTGGCCAGAATATCTTTTTAGTGTTCTAGTAGTCAGGAGAAAAATCACCTGGGTTTAAACCCAAACTGCTCTTCCCAGCTATGTGGTCATGGGCAGTTTGCTTTACCACCTTTGCCTCAGTTAGCTTATCTATTAAAGGAGAACAATAGTCATTCTTGTTGCCTAGACTTAGGCCAATGTGAGTAGCTAGTTATTTACTACCTGGTAAATGAGAACACTTGGCCCTCTGTATCCATGAGTTCCATGTTCATAAATTCAACTAACCATGGTTTGACAATATTTGGGACAAAAATGGATGGTTGTATCTGTACTGAGTATCTTAACAGACTTTTCCCTGTCATTATTCCCTAAACAATATAGTATAACAACTATTACCATAGCATTTACATTGTGTTAGGTATTGTAAGTAGTCTAGAGATGGTTTAAAGCATACAGGAGGATGTGTGTAGGCTATATGCAAATACACCATTTTATATCAAGAACTTGAACATCTGTGGATTTTAGTATCTGGGGGTTCTTGGAACCCATCCCCCACAGGTGGTGAGGGTTAACTGTACTTTTAACCTAACGTTTTTCTCTAAAGTATTTTTAAATCATGCTCACTTAAGGAGACAATATTATTTTTGAGCAATTAAAAATTAATTTTAGGCCAGGTATGATGTCTGTAATCCCAACACTTTGGGAGGCTGAGGCAGGCAGATTGCTTGAGCTGCGTTCAAGACCAGCCTGGGTAACATGGTGAAACCCTATCTCTACAAGAAATACAAAAAATCAGCTGGGTGTGGTGATGTGCACATACTCCCAGCGACTTGGGAGGATGAGCTGGAACCATTGCTTGAGCCCAAGAGGTCAAGGCTGTGGCGAACCATGATTGCACCAACCTGGGTGACAGAGTGTGACCCTGTCTCAAAAAAAAAATTAGTTTTAGATTTTGGAGAGTTCATGACTTCCTGGGCATAATTCCCCTCTGTCTCAACTCTGGCTGCACTGCTGCTGAGCCAAGTAGTTGCTGGGCTGACAGGTGGGCAGAACCTGGGATGTGGACAGAGAACGTACTCTTTTTCTCCTGGGGAACTCAGGGAATGGGCAGGAGACCCCGAGGCAGCAGGTCCAGTGGAGGCCCAGGGAGGCTGGGAGAGTGAAGGAGCTGTGGGGAACCCTGAGTCTCCTGAGTCACTGCATGGCGGCCTCCACAAAGCTGTGCCTTCACCCCTAGTTCAATACAGACAGAAATAACCACACAGAGGGTGGCCCAGGAGTTTCTAGAGTGATGGTGGTGGGTGAGTAATAAGAGTCTTTGAAGAAAAGTCAACTGTAGCCCCAAAAGGACAGTCTAGAGCTAAAGTGTCACAGATGCACTGCAGAGATGATCCCTGTTGATAGTCAAATTCCAGAAAGGTCAAGTTGGAGGGACATGAATGAATACCCACGATGATAGAGATAGATTTGGGGGAAAGGGCTCGAGAGACCTCCAGTATCAAGGAGAAGCAGTGATTCAACAATGATAGGAAAAAATTCCCCAGAGCTAAAGAAGTATATACAGATTATCTTTTTTCTTTCACTGAATTCTGGATTGATGAAAAAAAAAACAAAGCTAAGTAATTATGAATAAAATTCCTAAATTTCAAGAATAAAGAGAAAATCTTAAAATTTTTCTAGATTCATGCAGGCCAGTGCAGTGGCTGCTGAACACATTAAACATGATGAGTCTGTGCTGTGTGGCCCTCATGTAAAGTGCCTGCAGGTTCTGAAGACAGTTTGGAAAAGAGAATGTGAACTGTGTCACAAATAATTTTATATTGATTACAAGTTGAAGCATTTTGGATATATTGGGTTAAAGAAAATATATTAAGATGAGTTTTGCTTAAAAAATAAAAAGAAAGAATATCTTGATCCATTGTGTTCTTTGATCTCTTTCAATGTGATTACTGGAAAATTTAAAATGACACATGTCGCTCACATTTACATTACAGGGGGCCATGGTAGACAGCAATCTGTATCCAAAGGGTGGCTCACTTGCAATGCTGGACACAGGAAGAGTTTTAAATCTCACTGAGATATCATTTGGAGTGAAAGGTAGATACTCGTGTCTAGGAGGAATTCAGAGATTATGTGTATTCCCTCTCTGAGGAGACTACTTAGGAGTGCACTATAACCGAACAAGTATGCATTGGAACCATGTAGGAGTTATGGGACAATAAAAAAGGGAAGTCATGGTGAGCCATGCACTTGTAAATATGTGTATTTCAAAGAACAGTGATATACTACCCGCCTAATAATGATTCTTAACATAGGCACACTGCCAGGGAAATGAGGACAGTGTCTGGGAAGGAAAGTACTCAGTGATCTCAGCCAAAGCTGTGACCTAGGTGGGGCTAGGAAGGAGATGAGGAGGAAGAGTCTTGCCTTGAGGGACAGGGATGCAGGGCAGGGGAGTGGGAAAGTTAGGTTTTTCTAAAGCCCTCAGGTTATTAGAGGTAGTAGGTAAAGGTCGTGGTAGTAGAGTGTCTTGGTAGGTCACATAGTTTTTGTTTATCTTGTTTTCTTGTATAATAGAGAAATAGGCTCAGAACTGTGGATGCTGGAAAGGAAGAGCACGTGTCCTGTTTCTCATTAGCTGTGGATCTGACCAGTGGGTTAGATCTTCTTTTTTTTTTTTTTGAGACGGAGTTTCGCTCTTGTTACCCAGG